>JAVYIG010009899.1:0-65000 GCA_035222895.1 Strongylocentrotus droebachiensis
ATTAAACATGGTGAAACATGACTCTAGCCAGTCTAGGCCTACTCTCTAAGACTCTATTCTCTCGTCTACGGACGGTCTTTACTTTAGTTTCACATTGACACTATCAACAAGTATCATCAATCATTGAATCACATCATAATTGTCATGATTGTGAAACTGTCTAGTTACATGAGCAAATCTTACACAAGACAAATGGGTCAGGTATTCATATGCACTGCGGAGCACCCATGTGCAAAAAACGACAACAATCGAACAAGTTGCACAACCGCGTTAAAGATAAAGTTGACAGTAGGTCTAGAATGACACACACCTTTGTGACTTGAATACCTTCACCGGTGCTTGCCGCAGACTCATCGGGTCGATTATCTGCTTGTCTCGCCGTCCGCGATTGATGGGCTGGACCTTCATTTTCGGTGGGAACACTCCGTCTTATCCTCTTTATTCCTTCATCTGCTTCTTGGTGGGGAAAATGCAGGGTTTTTGCCCTCGATCCGAGTCTGAAAGAGTGCACCGAAACACTAAATAGTGATATTACAAGCACCAGAAACAGGATTCGCAATGCTACGGTCGCCATGTTTCTGATGGATCTCTGAATTATATACCAATAATGACGTCATAGTTGTTTATAAAATTGTATGGCTCCCGTGCTATCGCCAAGTACCGCGAAATCGAGAGGAATTTTGCCGGGGAATTTTGTTGACTGACTGAGTCTGTGTTTCGCAAAGTGCATGGTTTAATAAAGTAAACTGTCGAATAGTTGTTTAAAACATATTAATGTAAACATGAGTATGTTAACTTGATTATTTTACATTTTTAAATTTTGGGGTAGATGCTCAGCTTGGTAGGTTGAAATGGAAAGGTTGAAAGTTGACCACTGCATGCCGCGAAGATCATTGTCGGTTCGTGACACACCCCCTAACGTTTGATGTTTGTTGAACTTTTTTCAGATCCTCTAATAAACCCGGGAATAAACCCCCAAAAAACTTTTAGTTTCATATGATCTTCTCCATTCCCCCCTACCCCATGAGGCCGTATAGGAAACCATGGGCCAGAGGTACATGTACGGTAAATGGACCCCCAACTAACAATTGGACGTTTTCTGAACGTTCTAAAAACGTTCTAAGTTGGTTTTTGGACGTTTTGTGAAAACGTTTTTTGGACGTCAAAATGTGGTAGGTTTTCGACGTATTTAAAACGTTTTATTGGACGTTTTAAAAACGTGTTTTAAACGTTAAAAGAACCAAACAAAAACCTTTAAAAACCTTTCAGACATTCGAAAAGTCCAAAAACCTTTTGGAAACGTTCTAAATATATTGTTGACGTTGTTAAAAACGTTTGGAACGTTCTTAAAACGTTTTTAAAACGTTAAAATGCACTACAAACGTTTTAAGAACGTCTAGAAAACCTTTTAAAACACGTCTGGAACGTTTATAAAACGTTTTCTAAACGTCCAAATGTTCTACAAACGTTTTAAGAACGTCTAGAAAACCTTTTAAAACACGTCTGGAACGTTTATAAAAACGTTTTCTAAACGTCCAAATGTTCTACAAACGTTTAAAAAACCTTTTAAAACACGTCTGGAACGTTTATAGAACGTTTTCTAAACGTCCAAATGGTCTACAAACGTTTTAAGAACGTTTTAAAAAACCTTTTAAAACACGTCTAAAACGTTCATAAAACGTTTTAGGAGATTGTTCAGAAAACCTTTATAGAATGTCTGAAATGTCTCGGGCGTTGAAAGAATGCGCAACAAACATTTAAGAACGTCCTGCAAAAGTGTTAAGAATGTTCAACAAATACAAATGGTATATGAAATAAATACTGGGTCACACATTTGATCGATTTCAGGATTTTATTATCAAACATAAATAAATGTTCAAAGACTTGGTAATAATAGTACATGTATTTCAAGGTTACTTATAAAAAGATACAATGTTCTCTGTAGGTTTCCGTGGTGATAAAGTATTCACAACTGAAAGTTTTCATAACACCATGTGGTATACGAACATCCAATAGACGTCTATTTCAGGCTGGTGATAGACAAGTGATATCACAAGGAGAAAATCTAGAGAAATACGGTTGAAAAATTGGCGTAAAATAGACTTAAATAAGATTATAAACAGCCAACAGAAATTTGGTTGGGATGGTCCATTTGAAACCACAGATACAATGGTTATTTACAAGAAAAAAATGTACAAGATGACGATATGTCATTATAGTAAGTGGCAAGTATGAATACTCAATATTACCAATCTATTAATAAAAAAGGCAAGTCTATGAATATATCTAGTGTAAAAAAATTGGCAGCACACATATTGCATTTTTGGTTACAGCATACTCAACAAAAGTAACTTGAGTGATTTATAGAACCCGTAATTTCTTTGATTCCTGAAAAGATGTTGTTAATTCGTACCGAAAACATGTACCAACTAAATGACAAAAAAAACTGGGCATAATTGGTGTGATTGACCTCTGGTTAAAACCTTAACGAGAACTGTATAGTATTACCATTTACTATATTGTCCTTTTGATCCCCAACAGATGTTGTAGTCAGGTCCAGATTTGTGCTATAAACGAGTTTTATCAGAAGCCAGCATTAGAACTTTCATCTTCCATGAAATACAAAATCCATCATATAACATAGTAACAATCAACACATAATTATTTACATTAATGAGATACAATTTGAAGATATGTCATATAACTGGCAAGTATGAAAACTTAAATTTACCAATCTATACATAGGAAAGGCAAGACTATAAATATATCTAGTGTCATGAATTTGGCAGCACACGCATAGCATTTTTGGTTACAGCATACTCAACAAAAGTAACTCAAGTGATTTACGGAACCCGTAATTTCCTCTTTGATTCCTGAAATATGTTGTTAATTTGTACTGAAAACATGTACCAACTAAATGACAAAGAAAACTTGGCATACTTGGTGTGATTGACCTCTGGTAAAACCTTAACGAGAACTGTATAGTTTTACCATTTACTATATCGTCCTCTTGATCCCACACAGATTTTGTAGTCGGGTCCAGATTTGTGCTATAAACGAGTTTTATCAGAAGCCAGCATTAGAACTTTCATCTTCCATGAAAAACAAAATCCATCATAATCAACACATAGTTATTTACATTAATGAGATACAAGTTGAAAATATGTCATATAACTGGCAAGTATGAAAACTCAAATCTACCGGGCTATTTAGAGAAAAGGCAAGACTATAAATATATCTAGTGTTAAGAATTTGGCAGCACATATGTAGCATTTTTGGTTACAGCACACTCAACAAAAGTAACTTGAGTGATTTATAGAACCTGTAATTTCCTCTTTGATTCCTGAAAGATGTTGTTAATTCATACTGAAAACATGTACCAACTAAATGACAAAGAAAACTTGGCATAATTGGTGTGATTGACCTCCGGTAAAACCTTTATGAGAACTGTATATGTCTCAAATACCATTTAATATATTGTCCTTTTGATCCACCAAAGATTTTGTAGTTAGGTCCAGATTTGTTCTATAAATGAGTTTTATCAGAAGCCAGTATGTAACTACATAGCGAATCGAGAACAGATGTCATCAGCGTTTATCCTTTTTAATTCTCCATGACACCCTCCTCCTCGTCTTCAGTGGCATCTGCAACAGCAGCAACATCTTTGGCAACATCTTCGGCAGCGACAGCTGGAACTCTAGCCCCATCGGTATCAGGTTTCTGCAAATCAGAGCAAACAACCTTTATTTATAAATTAAATGTTCATTTCAACTAAACCATAACAAAACTAGGGGGCATGATGTTCCCCCTCCCTAAAAACAGCGCCTATACAAGCTCATTTGGTGACAAACTGGCATAATGTAAATTATGAACCAAAATTATATCTGAAGAGGCTGCACATAAGTAAATATTATTGCCTGTCCACAAAATATTAAGTCTCGAGACCAATGCCTAAAAACTGACGTCTGGATAAGCTAGGGTGGCAGTGAGGTGAATCCGGCCACCCCTATCAACAAGGGCAAAACTGGACTAATGATGTGCTTCATGTACAATATTGTTTTACAGATATTGGGGTCTATCCCTTTAAAAGGGAACATACACGTAACACCAGAATTTGCACTCATTCAATCAAAAGATAACTTTGAAATACACATTTTTTTAATGTCCAAACAAAAATTGGTCAAAAAAGGCTGAATGCCCTTTGAAATAGTAAATTGATCTGATATTCTCTTGCAACATATTTTTGTATTTTGATAGAAATCCACATAATATAAAGAGAAAAAAATAAAAAATAAAAAATAAAAAATAAAAACACAAACAAAAGTAAAAGGAATTTACCTTCCATTTCTTTCCTCCTGGAAGAAATGGGGTTCGCTTGAGAAAGTCCCTACGACTTCTTCAATCTCCATCTCTTTGGCGCCCTGGTCGGTCTTCATGCAGGCTCCTGAAAGACGTAAGTGCAGACGCCATGGATCATTATATTAAAATTATTTTTGATGACACATTAAAATAAGACGATACAGATTACACACCTTAAATGACAAATGGGTCATTCCATGGCAATTCGGACAATCAATATCATTACACTCCTCTCAAATGTATTAGGGGAAAATGGTATGTCGGTTCCCATGTTATGGCCCACCCCTTTTTTTTGTTTTGCAAAAATGGGCATTTTTGTATGAAGAAATACATGGATACACATCTGCACACTCTCACATAAGTAATTCCTTGTTCAGATGGGCATAAAACATAACTACTCCTTAGAGGCCAAATTCAACAGCTACCTTACAAGCAGAAAACAATGCTATTATGCGACTTCAAAGGCAGCAAGGTTGCTAGAGACCATCAATGTCCAATTGATCACCAATCATTGTAACTCATCGGGTGAATCCAGAAACATATAAAATAAAATTGAAATTGGCTAATCATATACTAATTGATTACTTACTGACAATGACGGGAACAAATCTTGTTGACTTCAGACCACGCTTCCCCTTCCTCCCATTCACGTTGAAATCTGACCAAAGATTATTTGACCCCAGCTTTTTCATGATACGCCGACTTGTTTGGGCAATATTGCCCCCGCCGACTAGACTCAGGTAGTTGATCTGAAATTAAAAGAACCATTATCAATTACAATGCCGTAGATTCTCACATAAATAGGAGCCAACCGTCTCATTTCCAGACATTATTATGAATGTTTCTCCGCTAAAACCTTCACCCTGATGCGGTAAATATTAATTTATCATTTGCAAAATTCACAGGCTTTCACTTTTTTTTTTAAACATGGCTATAAAGTAATCAAGGCATGTATAAATCAGAAACTCAGGATATTTCAGGTTTAGATAATTAAACCTGTACAAAAAGGAAAAACAAAGTCATTTGAATGGATGATCAAATAATGCCAAATTAGTATGCAAGTATTTATAAACTTACCATTCTCTTCTTAAAATCAGACTCTACGAGTCTCATTTCGAGCAAGTCGAATTCACTCCCTGTCTTGAGCGGTTCCGCAAAGGGCTCCTGCAGGTCGGCAGGACCTGCCCGTAAACTCACTGATGATTTGGCAACCAGATTTGCCAGCGTCTCCACTATCTGGGCCTGGACATCTTCCAGCTTCTGAAGTTTTTGAAGTACCTGCTGTTGAAAATTGTCTAGGAAAACAAAAGGAGTAAAAAAAAATACATTAACAAATTAGGTCATTTTGGTAGCTAAGAAGAGTATGTAATTTTAGTGTGACTGATATGTACGACAGCTTTTCAACTATCGCATTTCAGGAATACATCACCAAGCTGCAATGACAATACTTGTACAAAGCATCAGACAATGCAACACATACAGAAAGAATCTGAAAGCAATTTTGCAGAAAAATATACCCCTGCTTTTTTGATAAAAATAAATCAAAATTAAACACATCAAAAGAAAGTTTCCCCCTAAAGAACCCCATCAAATCTTCGAGTATAACAAATTATTCAAGTTGAAACCAAGCATTGGATATAGCTAGGGTTGTTAGGAAGCAGATTCTCGAAAATTAGTGACATCCGTGACTTAATTAACGGCTGAATGATCACAACATGAACAAAAAATTACGTTTTTTTTCTTGATTTTTCCACTGGAAGATTTGATGGGGCTCTTTAGGGGGGAACTTACTTTTGATGTTGTATTTATATTGACAACCTCTCTCTCTTATATCAGTGTAGCATCTTGGTAAAAAATAGTAAATTTTGTTTGTAGTTTAAATATGCTGTACTCCAAAATCTAATCAATTGACCTCCTATGAAACATACTATTTAGTTCTTGAGAAGAGATATTTTGTTTGTGAAATTCTCTACGTAAATACTTACTGTCCAAGGTTCTAGCTTTTGGTGTCGGCGGCTGGCTTTGGCGAGAAGTCGAAGGAGAGGGGAATGTAGTTGTAGATGGAGATGATCCCCTCTGGATTGGGCCCGTCGGGCTTAAGGGGACAAATCTGGCCATCATGGATGTTGTTGACAATTTGGGGAGAGGAAGTTCCTTAGTCTTCGACTTATCTGCCTTTCTCGGGCTTCTGCGAAGTGGCTCAGGGTCACACTCCATATCTGGAAAAACATCACAGACATTAGAAAAATTAAGCAAGAAAAGAATTTTTGAAAAATGTTCAAGCTTTATGAATTCATTTTGAGTTCAACATGTTAATTTTCAATTTTGATGAATTGGTACATTATGCCCCCCCCCCCCCCCTCCCTCCCCCAGGTGCTATTAGGGTTAAAACATCATCTAGCATCCTTCTAGCATATAAATTCAATTGCAGCGCAGCACTCGACAACAAAGGCAGTGGTCTACTGTACTCATACAAGTAGCGTATGTTGATGCACACCTAGAGATTGACAATGTCCAGGCCAAAAATGCTAACAAAATTCTTTATGCTGGTGATTCGTTGTGTATATCAGCAGGGGTGGTATTCAGAAAACTCTCTTAACCCTAATAGCACCAGGGTATTTCAGACCTTGCTACCACCTTTGTTTTTGTTGTGTTTTTTTCGTAAAATTTATCATAGAACTATTTTGAAGCATAATTGTGCTATAATAAATTAATTTCAGCCAAAGAAAGTGAAAATAATCATATCTTTATGAATAAGGTGAGAAAACTCAATTTGCATTGAGTTTGTACACAAAATCACGTTTTTGAGCCATTTTCGTTTGGACGAGCGTGTATAAAAGGCCGTGCAGCATCATAACGGTTTTCCTGATTTTCGCGAAAATGGTGTCAAAAGATGCGCAAGACTTGAAAGTAAAAAGTCAGCGAGCAGCGCGGTCAAAAAAAATGCGCGGCGGAATGGTCGCGAACAATTTCGAGGGGGGGGGGGGGCCATTATGGCCCCCCCCCAGGTGCTATTAGGGTTAAGTTAGCACTTAAAGTGGTACTCCAGGCTGAAATTGGGATGTTATGTAAAGTAGAGTAAAATTTAACAAGAACACTAAAAATTTCATCAAAATTGGATGAAAGGGTAAAAAAAAAAAAAATCCACTTAAACATTTTTTCTAAAGTCTTTATTTTGTTTTTCTTATTTTGTTTTCTTGTTCAATTTCAATTCAACACGGACATAGGCAGACCACCCCCCCCCTTTTTTTGTTCATTTGATAGGGGGCTGGGGCGCAAGCCCCCTTCCCCTATTATTATTTATTTTATTATTTTTTTTAATTTGATAATTCTATATAACACGGACATAAGCGGACCCTGCAGGGGGGGGGGGGGGGGGTCGTGGGGCAAGCCCCCCTCTCCCATTTTATTTATTTTTTTATTTATTTAATTATTTTTTTATTTGATAATTCTATTAAACACGCCCCAGCTTGCGCCCCAGCCCCCTTTCAAATGAACAAACAAAAAAGGGGGTCTGTCTATCAAATGATAGGCAGACCCCCTCCCCCCCCCCCCCCCCCCCTGATTTTGACTCCCGTGCAAATGTGTGGCTGTATTCACGTTTGGAAATGTGAAATTTAGTGGGCAAAATGGCCACGCGCAATCTAATACCAGCGGTGCGGATACGTGTGGGGAGTCCGAAACACATGGCCATCTTCACTGAAGACTTTAAGTCACTCGGTCATAGATCTACTAGACTAACTTACAGTTACAATGTACATGTAGACCTTTACCATATCAGAAATAAATTCAAGTTCTTTCAGTGATTTTAAGTAACTCTTTCTGCTACATGACATGTATTAATGTGTTACTGTTAGGTGAAAGTTGGGTTAATTCACATCATTCTGGATTCAATCATACAACAATCAACAATAACAGTAACGCGTCTGGTTAACATACGCCTTTTTGTTTGGCATGTATCACATTGCATTCACACTCACAGGTTGGTTAAAAGTAAATTTTCATGCACGTTATTATCGCTAATGCATGAATGCAGCATGCAGACTAACTCCGGGAAGCTCCAACACCGGCGCGCCGACGCTGCGCGCCGGTGCAGAAGCTTCCCGGAGTTACATGCAGACATGTCACGACACAAGCCGATACTCATTTAAATGTTTTCCCACATTTTACACGTCTCGAATTCACTCAAACAACATTTAAACACCTAACATATATCAAAATGGTAAAATATCACTTACATTGGTGTTGCAGTCTCACAAATTAGGTAGATAGTTCAGGATTTCTTGATAGCTCTTGCAAAGGCACACACGGTATTCAATGGGAAAATTCTCAATGTAATTTTCACGCACATGGCCGGCTAGCTAGCTAGCCAGCCGGGCAATAACGCAGCCGGGCGCGAATTTTTTTTCCGTACTCGAGAGGGCAAATACCCCATGTGCGCATGCGCGTGGACTTGTGATTTCTCTGCTACTTCCCATACGAAATGTACATGTATTCGCATCTACTGTGCACGATTCGCGTTCTACGAGTAAACGATGGCATAGTAGTCTTCAAACACAGACTCTGATTTGCCAGTTTGACAAAACAATTACGCATATATCGTGCGTAGCAATAGTACTAGTATTCAAGTCTGAGTAGTTGTATGATTCAGACATTTTAGTGCTTACAGAAATGCATCCCAAATTGAATAGCACGGTATAGTAGTCTACAAGCACAGACGCTAATCGGACAGTTTGACAACATAGTGTCTTGAGTAGTGCTTTATATTCAAATATGTGTAGTTTTATGATTCAGACCCTACTGGTGCGTGTATTGGAAAGGCATCTCAACTTGCAGAGTGGCATAGTAGTCTGCAAGCACAGACGCTAATCTGACAGTTTGACAACTATACCATACCATTCTATACAAGTTGGCGACTTGAATAAAGTACTTCTCAGCACACTACTAGTATGTTGTCAAACTGTCAGATTAGCGTCTGTGCTTGCAGACTACTATACCATTCTATACAAGTTGCAATGTATTTCCATATGCACTACTGGGTCTGAATCATACAACTACACAGACTTGAATAAGCACATCGCGACACATACGCATATTGATTTGTCAAACTGGCAAATCAGAGTCTGTGTTTGAAGACTACTATGCCATCGTTTACTCGTAGAACGCGAATCGTGCACAGTACATGCGAATACATGTACATTTCGTATGGGAAGTAGCAGAGAAATCATAAGTCCACGCGCATGCGCACATGGGATTTTTGCTCTCTCGAGTACGGAAAAAAAATTCGCCAGCCGGGCACGGCTAGCGCTGACGTCATCGATCAATCCTCGGCGGCGGCGGCCTCGTTCGTTGTTGTGTAAAGATGTAAGATAAATGATTTGAAATTACCGGTAATAAAATTGAGTATGTAAAATGTATAAAAATATGTTTTGCTTGTGTATTTTTGTTTATGAATTGTGTATGCATTTATATGATAAAACAAACAAATCTCGTTTTCATTTCAAATAAAGAAATCGCCTACAGTATTTTAGTGATCTGTTTTCATTTGTTTTTATTTATCCTTAGTAGACAAAATATAATGCTTAATTCTGGTATTTGTTTTAAAAAAAATCTTAGTTGATTTATTGAATTGGACGTATATAAAACGTTCTGTGAACGTTATGTACAAAACGTTTATTTTGTAACGTCCACAAACGTTTTGTAAACGTCCTATATCAAACGTTCTGTAAACGTCCTATATCAAACGTTCTGTAAACGTCCTATACCAAACGTTTAATTTTGTAACGTCCAAAAAACGTTTTTTAAACGTTCTCAAAAACCTAAACTTTGACGTAAATGAGAAGTCCAAACTTTAATGTTATATAAACGTTTTTAAAACGTTCATTTAGGACGAAGACGTACAGGACCTAAAAAAAACGTTTTGAAAACGTTCTGAAAACGTTCTGTGTTTGCTGGGCCCCCTCCCCTTCTCTAGCTCTTTCTCTCTCTCTCTCTCTCTCTCTCTCGCTTTCCTTCTTCCCGGTTTCCATTTCTCTCAGTCTTTCTATCACGTACTCTACACTCTTATTTCCACGGAGTCAAATTTCACTCTAAATGGCGTCAGCTGGGAGTCAACTCTATTCCTAGTTAAAGTGACACGGATTCCGAATCAATTTGATTCGGATTGTGTGGCATCAGCTGAGAATTGACTCAATTCAGAGTCAAGATGACTCCTTTTCCGTGTCAGTTTAACTAGGAATAGAGTTGACTCCCAGCTGACGCCATTCAGAGTGAAATTTGACTCCGTGGAAATAAGAGTGTACACATCATGTATCTATCCTATAAATCTATTCAAGTTCCCAGCTATCTATCTATGATCTATGTATCTATCTGTCTTTCTATCACCATCTTCCAATCTATCTCTCTATAATATCACTGTTAGACAAAAATTAAACAAGTTGTTTAAATTATTGTAAACAACCACAAGTTAACCGGTGAATCGCTCAACTGTTGTTTACAAATTAGAAAAACTTTTAAACAACAGTTGTTTAGTAATAAAATTGCACAACTCGGTTGTTTAAAGCAAGTTGTGTAGATGTTAAACAATAATGTTTAAATTACTAAGCAACTGTTTTTTATTCAATATTACTGCACAACTGGGTTGTTTAAAAGGAGTTGCTTAACTGTTTAATGGTCAGTATTACCTGGTTGTTTAAATTTGTGAAATGACCTACTGGAACCACTCCTGCAATAATCACAAAGATTACACTGTAACATGTAGAGCTTGTTGCCAATTTATTTCAACATTTGTTCATCATATTCATTTGACAGTGACAAATGAGGTCACTTTCGGCATATCGTGAATCGCGTGGCAAAATTGTAGATTATTTTTTTTAACTAAGAGAGAGAGAGAGAGAGAGAGAGAGAGAGAGGGAGAGAGAATGGGGCGGCAGGAAGGGGGTCGGACGATATTTTTTACATTTTTTTACAATGTACTATACTCCCAAATGCCCTGCAGTTTGTATCTTTATTTTTTTTTAAATTTAAGTAAATTTTCTTAATCACATTATCTTTCATATACAATTAGGTAAAATGGAGAATGACATTTAATTCGATTTTCCTTCTTTACTGCGTTCAATTCTGATCATCCTTTGCAAACTGTGCACAAGTTCTTTTGAATCAACAGGCTACATGCCGCTATAATGGTGTTTATTCTTGTTTCTGCTATAGCGCCATCTAATGGGGAAAGACAGTACAGGGACACGGAATTCTGTGTACAGGGATGCCTGCTGATACCGGCTTCTCGGATACCAATCTTCAACAAAAAAAATCCAGAGGAAAAAATGGCCACAAAAGGTCACTTTCCACGTCATTCATTATTCAATCGTTATACGGTTTCGTTTATGCCTCCGTCGTCCAATTTATTCAGCCAAACATGCTAAGTATTTCCAAATACATTGCTTTCATGAAGCCGATGAAAGGGTACTATAACTAACACGTCATAGACCTACCCTTTTGGGTTTCTCACCACCGACTAAATTGGTTTATTACAACAATAAATTATTATTCGAATTATAAAGCCTCAGCATGACAGACAACACGTGGTGTACAAAGTCATGCATGGTCTATGCAGGCTCCTATAGGAAAAGAGTGAATTGACATAATTTAAGCGAATGCAAAAATACATGAACAGTGAAGAAGAAAATAATTGAATTGCTGGACAGGCCTTCTTAGCTAGCCTGCCTCAAACCACACCGACCAGCCCTTTTAGCCAGAATATCAAATGGCCCACGGGAAAACTCTTCAATCTACCTATGTTTAGTCCGTCCTTGTAGTAATACATTGCGCAAGTTTTATGATTTTGTTTCCTTAGGGCCGCGGGGTGTACGCCCCCCCCCCCCCCCCATTTTTTGTTCTGTTTGCCTGGGGAGGTATCCTAAAACTTTTTTAACTCAGATATTCCCGTATCTTCACTATTAAAACAAAATTGGTATTCTGAAAATTCTTGTATTTTTTTTTTGGGGGGGGGGGGGGTAGGCGTATGTGTTTTTCTCTCATAATTTGGTCTCCCCCTTCCTCCTTCCCTCTTTCTCTTTCTATTTCTCTCCCCCTCTCTTTCTCTCTCTATTTATATCTCTTCTTTTTCTCTCTCTCTCTCTCTCTCTCTCTCTTTCCCTCCCCCCCTGTCTTTCCCAATATTTTGCTTTCTCTCTCTCTCTCTCTCTCTCTCTCTCTCTCTCTATCTCTCTCATCTTGATTCGTGATAGTGGCTCAGCCTTCTTGGGTTTCTTTGGATTATCAAGGACCGTTGAGTTTTATTTTCAATTTAAAAAAAAAAAAGGAAAAAGAAAAGGAAAAAAAAGACCGTTTAATGTAAAAATAAATCAAGGAAGAAAAAAAGAGAACATGAAATCGAATGATATCATTCTGGCCAACGCCCATTTTACGACCTATAGTTAGACCAATGACTGAATTCTGAGAAGAAGGAAAGAAAAACACAAATAAGGTCCGGAATCGTCATAATAATAAGCATATCAAATACTGCATGAAATTACAGGGTGAGGGGTACAACATAATTACGGCCTCTATAGAAAGTAGAATAGGGTAACTTTTTGGGGGAAATTTTAGAATGCGGTATAAAGGGGCCCGGGATGGCGGAAATTGGCATTTCTTTTAATATATGGGGTCCCGTGCAGCATCCCCTGCCCCCCCCCCCCCCCCTCGTCGTCCGGGGTTGCGGGGGGGGGGGGTCGTAGATGTAAGTTGGGTGGGGCTTGGATGCTTGGGGGCGTTAGGAGTGAATTTGCATTGCAGAAACAGACCTCAAAATTGCTCTTCTTTTATTTCTTCTGTTTCCTCTTCCTCTCCTTCTTGTTGAATGTCAGAAGTTTTTAGATAATCCATGAAAGGTCAAGGGTCAAGACCTTAACCATACTCCTACCTGTTTGGGGGTGATTTGGTGTGTTACCCCCACTCCCCCACGCCCCCACGCCTCCACGCATCCCCTTCCGTCTGTGCCTCCTCCCCCTCCCCCTCGCCCAATAAATGACTACGCCAGTGTATCGAATCCTCTTTCAGTTTCTGTCATATTTGTTCGTAGTTGGGTCTTAAAGACCGTCAATACTATTGGGCCAGAAGGGATTAGACCACACAGCAAGGTCACTAGGTGGCTATCTCATTACTCAGCTCTCAACTAACATAACAAAAAGAGGATCATGGGGGACCAACATGCACCGATTGGGGAAGCTTTCTATATAGAGGGAGCAAGTAGCTTCAAGTAGGACAGTGGGGCTTTAAGCTAGAATGTCTAACGACATACATTAATTTCAATTTACCCCGGTGATGTCAGTCTCATCGTTCAGCCCGACGCAGACGACCGTTTGCAATTTCTGCCCGGCCGGCCTACGACGCGTAGCGGGGGAAAAGTGATACTCATTGCCATGGGAACCGCAATCGATCGCCTGCTCATCGTGGGCTTCGTGAAGACAACCGAAGGAAGGTTGTTGACGTAGGTAGTGACGTCATTTGATAAGCGCCTCGCGTTGATTGAGCGGGAGTTCTAGGCAAAGGGGATAAAGGGTGTGTGCATGCATGGGATAAATTATTGCGAGAAAAAGGAGACACTGACTAGAGATCTAGAGAGAGAGGGAGAAAAAGGAGACACTGACTAGAGATCTAGAGAGAGAGAGAGAAAAAGGAGACACTGACTAGAGATCTAGAGAGAGAGAGAGAGAAAAAGGAGACACTGACTAGAGATCTAGAGAGAGAGGGAGAAAAAGGAGACACTGACTAGAGATCTAGAGAGAGAGAGAGAGAAAAAGGAGACACTGACTAGAGATCTAGAGAGAGAGAGAGAGAGAAAGGAGACACTGACTAGAGATCTAGAGAGAGAGAGAGAAAAAGGAGACACTGACTAGAGATCTAGAGAGAGAGAAAAAAAGGAGACACTGACTAGAGATCTAGAGAGAGAGAGAGAGAGAAAAAGGAGACACTGACTAGAGATCTAGAGAGAGAGAGAGAGAAAAAGGAGACACTGACTAGAGATCTAGAGAGAGAGAGAGAAAAAGGAGACACTGACTAGAGATCTAGAGAGAGAGAGAAAAAGGAGACACTGACTAGAGATCTAGAGAGAGAGAGAAAAAGGAGACACTGACTAGAGATCAAGAGAGAGAGAGAGAGAAAAAGGAGACACTGACTAGAGATCTAGAGAGAGAGAGAGAGAGAAAAAGGAGACAATGACTAGAGATCTAGAGAGAGAGAGAGAAAAAGGAGACACTGACTAGAGATCTAGAGAGAGAGAGAGAAAAAAAGGAGACACTGACTAGAGATCTAGAGAGAGAGAGAGAAAAAGGAGACACTGACTAGAGATCTAGAGAGAGAGAGAGAAAAAGGAGACACTGACTAGAGATCTAGAGAGAGAGAGAGAAAAAGGAGACACTGACTAGAGATCTAGAGAGAGAGAGAAAAGGGAGACACTGACTAGAGATCTAGAGAGAGAGAGAGAGAGAGAGAGATAGTGAGAGAAGGGGGAGGGAGAGAAAGAGGGTGATAGATTATATAGTATATAGAGAGCGAGAGAGGAGGAGAAAGAGGGGGGGCGAGCTTCGTTGTAACACAATTTCCATGCGGGATATCGTCGCTTGCCCGAATAATTATGTAGAATTTTCCTGTATTTTAAGCTTGCGAAAGCCTGACCAGCCACAAACTTGAATATCATTCTCATTTAAAACGTGATTTAGATTTCATCCACCGAAAGTATTTATTAGACAACCTGTCCGACCGATTTTGATGTTCCCTGACAGAATATGAGCCTGAAGGTTATATTGGTTCTTTTATGATTATCGGGGCTGTATCTCCCACCCGGGCATCCTCCTATTCATTTTGTTTTACAATGGAGGAGGGGTGGTGGTGGTTATTTTACCTGACTGTTGAAGAAAGCATAAATGCTTGTATTAGTAAACAACCAGACGGCCGACGGCCTTGGGTCCTCTCCGAGGGACCTGGTAATGAGGATTAATGCCTTACCAAAGGGCACTAGCGAATCCCCTTTGTTTCGAACCCGGGTCACCGGATTACGAGACCACTGCTCTACCGACTGAGCTATCGCGCCTCCTCTTGTCTCAAAAGCTACAGAAAAACTGCAAGAGAGGGTCAGATCCTGGTATGGTTTCATTTTAAAAGAAAATCATCGTTAACAAAAGAGCAAATTTACAGATATGACCTCTCTATAGCTTTTTTCTTTCTCGTTTGTCTTATTTTTATTCCTCGTTACTCGTAACAGACCATTAGATGGAATGGTTTCGGTCGTCTTGTTATTTCCTTAGTTTTGAATAAGAGGCTGGGCCAAATATTCAGCGGACAAATATCCAAAAGCTGCATTTTTTTCATATAAGACTTAGATTTCTAATTTAAATCACTGTTCATTATTTTTCCAGGAAGCTCGGCATTACAGCTTAAGATACCATAGTTAAAGGAAATGAAGCGCCAGAAAACTAATTATTCCATCTTTTAATCAGGATAGGTCCTGGGATAAGACAAATGGTTATAGCCAATAAGAGCAAATTACCATACAAAAGTATTCCACAATTAAAATTTACGAAGTCAGAAATAGTTTGTTACTATACACAAGGAAAATCAAGGAAGAAATCAATTTATGTAAAACTCTGCATTATTATTACAATTTTCTGCCTAGTGCTTTTCTCTGTTTGTTTAACCCTGAGATTATATATTTTAAAATGAGAAATTAAAGGAAATCTATAGTTAATATGCTTAGACCAGATATAGTTTAAATTCCTTCGAGAAACCCTCATTTTGAGTTGCTGTCACGGAAATATTTTACAAACGCCCTCTTACGGTGAAGTGTTTATTTCAATGTCTCTCTCTCTCTCTCTCTCTCTCTCTCCCTCTCTCTCTCTCTCTCTCTCTCTCTCTCTCATTCTTTCTCTCTCCTTCTCTTTCTTTCTTTACTTCTATCTTCCTTCTTTAATTTTTGTTGGTCTTCCTTTCTTCCTTTCTCCCCTTTTTTTCTTTTTCCTCCTCCTCCTCCTCCTCCCCCCCCCCCGCTCTCTCTACCTCTCCTTTTTTCTATCTCTCTTTCTCTCCGCCTCTCTATTTAGTCTCCATCTCCCTATCCATCTCCCTATCTCCAGGTCTATCTATCATTTTTAGTCATCCCTTGGCCTTTCTACCTCATAATTTGGTGTTTTTTTTTTTGGGGGGGGGATTTCATTTTCTGCATTCATGTATTAAGTACACAGTTTTTCGATAACAATAATGATATAAAGTACAATCATTATTTTTCTGACAATAAATCATAAATAAGCAAATACATATAGATATATGAATTGTTATTTTCAAAACGAAATGAAAAACTGTCATACATACTAAATTTTCTCCAACATTATAAAACATTATACAATTATTTGCGAAAGAAGGACTGTCATTGTAAGCAGATTGCTTGATAATACGACAGCCCCAGACAAAGCTCATGAAATAGATTATCATTGACAAGGCCAAGCCGAAGACCTATCCTTCATTATTATCTTGTAAGTTTTCTTTTCTATGAATAACTTGCCCATTATTATTAAAATTGTTTTCGATCACAAAAATAAACACCAACAAAAAATTATGCAAGATGAGCCAAAATATCCTCTTTTCTTTGGAGGACCAGCGAGGCTATTAATTGTAATCAAATAATAATATAGGTAATTGTTATATCTCTTTTTGTTATAGTCTGTGAATATTTGGCCCATAATATATCCGACCTAATCTGTTTTAAATCCAACCTTTTCATCGACGAAAATACCATTACTATTTAAAACCACAAGCAGTATTACCAACAACATCCCCACCATCACCACCAGCACCTCCACCACCACACCACCATCAGCACCACCACCACAACCAGTACCACCTACACCACCTACAGCACAACCATTACCACCCCAACCACCACCACCACCACCATCACCACCACCACCACCACAACCATCACCATTAACACCTACACCACCACCACCTACCGCACAACTATTACCACCTCCACCACCACCACCACCACCACCACCACCACCACCACCATCACCACCACCTACAGCACAACTATTACCACCTCCACCACCACCACCACCACCACCACAACCATTACCACCTCCATTACCACCACCACCACCACCACCACCACCATCACCACCACCGTCCATCACCACTACCAACAACACCACCACCTCAACACTTGATGGAGTGAATACTGATTTAACCTGTAGACCTCTAGGAAGACAAATTGTATATAAAGACCCCCCCCCCGCCTTTTTTTTTGTTTTCCTTGAATTATTGTTCAAATGTTGTTGTTGTTGTTGTTGTTTTGTAATACTGGAACCTTTAAAGACCACTTGCTTTAATGAAACAGCGCTTTGGGCTTTTCTTTTCTCCCTTGAGCGGTCTTTAAGAACAGGTTTTTCACTTTACAATAAAGACCTAATTAAGGGTTTAGTATTGGATGTGTGATAACGGGCACCAACCCTGTAATCATGGACCTAGCATTAGAAGTAGGTCCGTGCTGTAACCCTCTGCTTTTGCCATCAAATTGAAGCTTGGCTAACTAGGGGCATCGATGGGGGGGGGGGGCAGGGGCAAACGCCCCTCTCTATAAATTGACTATGAAATCAGTATGCCTTCATCCTGTTGTAATCCCAACTGAATATTTTTTTTAAAGTCAACAATCTGTCAAGCTGAAATATGACTAGGCAGTTTTTTTTCTCCTCTCCCTCATTTGTATGACACTGAATATGATTCTGATATGATTTTAACATGTTTTAACAACAACTGATCGCAATTTTCGTCAACGGTCTTACCTGTAAGTTTTAACAAGACCGACATGTTCCCTTTCACACCCTTTTTTTGTTGTTATGCCATCTTAGATATATTAGGAATCTGCATGTTTATTCATCTGTATTGTTATTGTTTTTCTGTTTGCGATTTCCAGAAGAAAGTCTGTCAAATCAGTAGTTCGTTATTTCCACATTTAGGCTGGTAAAATACCAGCAAAAAATATATATATTCGAAGGAAGAAGAAAGAAAATGTAGTTTCTTAGTTTCCAATCAATTAATCAGTTTTGAAATTGAAGAAAAACATCACAGACTGTTTAAAGGAAAACGTATTATTAGTTTTAAAAAAAGGGGGGGGGGGCTGTACGAAACCATACATTTTTTTGTTGGAAGAAAAAAAACACATTTTGTTTTTGAGCTTAGCGATTGCGATCTCGATCTCATTCGATATCTCAGTACTGAGGAAAATGGCGTCCAGCCGTCAGCCGCCGAATAGCGGCGGTCATGGAATATCAAATACTTCTAGACCAAGAGGACAAATACGTGTTGGACAATATGAAATTGAGAAAGCAATTGGAAAAGGAAATTTTGCCGTGGTCAAATTAGCAACCCATGTACCAACGAGAACAAAGGTAAAATCTATATTTTGTTGGGACGTTACGTTCTTGCTGGCATGCAGATGTTTGTGTATTGCCGGTAGGGTTTCTGTGTAGCATGCAAGCACGGGCCATTGCATCCACTACGGGTTTGTGTTGTGGGATAGTGGGCATGCGCTGGCGTCGTGTTGGCGATCGCACGCGATGTGCGTGTGTAGCTAGCTGCCGACGTCCGACTGCTGTAAATTTACCAAGTCCGATCCAAGAAGGCAATGAATATCTAAGAAAAAATGTGCTTCTTCTGATGATGGTCTTGAAATAGATCTACATATTCTTCATTTCAAGCAGCCGTGGTATTCTCAGACTCGGTCAATCAAAAAGCAGGTATCTCCTGGATTGGGGTTATTACAAAAATTAAAGAACATTTCTGTTGTGACTGTGTTGTAACTTATTTGCTGTAGTTGAGGTGGCCATGCATGGGGGTTGGGGGCACCTTAACCTCACCATATACAATTTGTTTACAAACCAATAAAATCCTTAAACAATCTAGATCTAATATAAATAAGTATAATAGGCCTAGATCTAAGTGTAGTTTTTATTCAGTGTTTATCATATCTTGGTTGCACATCTGTTTTGGAGTTGACTGGTAGACCCTACTGTACTTGGTAACTAACAGTAACATGCATAATTACGAGCGAGGAATGCAGAGACGCCAAGTACAAAGATCTGCATTGCGTGACATTTTCATTATTTGATGCAAGGGTATAACACATGATAGGGTATAGCGTTTTTTTTAAATCTAACACGCGCGTCGTGCGTGAGAGCATTTTCAGACCCTCAAAATGAGTGATGTCACGCCTGCAATGCGTGACACTTGGTAGCTCTGGGAATGTACATTTAAATTTCCAGTCATACTCATTGATTCTAAATATGGTTATCTCCTTTAAATTAGTTTAAAAAATCAAAACTCTGTTCGGTGCTGTCAATGTCATTAATCGAGAGGCAGTGCGTTTGTGGTGAGTGAAGGTGCAGGTGTGTGTTGGTATACAAATAATTCATGTTTGTGAGTGTATTTCACCATTACAAGGCATTAGCAGTAGGAGCCCTGGTTTGAGAATAAAGATCATCCGCCCAAACAAGGATTGTCTTCGTAAACGCGGACAGATGAATCCGCAAAAAAAAGGATCGTCCGCATTTTAGCTGGCGATTTTGATTTCCGATCCGCGTGTTGGCGATGCTAAAAACGGGTTACGCAATGATATTCTAAATGCATTTTACTGACTTGCCAGCGCACGGATAGGGAACTGGAACCCCGCAGACTGTCAAAGAAAAAGACGTCTGCGAAAATGCATTTTGTCAGGGTATACGAGGGTATCCTCGTTTATGCGGAAGATCCTCATTCTCGGACCAGCGCCGCCCCAACTGATACGCACTGCAGGTAGCCTCCAGTTTTGTACACAATAGGGTAATGATGTGACTTGTTGAGTTCAATGTCCATCTCACTGTGACTTTATAATACACATGTTACAAAATGCAGTACATGTACATATTACAATTAAATGCACAAGTTAAAAACATGTATGCCTACTTTTGACAGAAATCATGTTGATTGCCATTTTGTAAATCAATATGTTGTTAGAATTAGAAGCATCATTTTAGGAAGTACACATGTACATGTACAGTTAGCTAGTGTAAAATTTGTTCAAAGGGTCTATTGTTAAAAAATATGTTAAGCTACTGTATGTGCACGTAATAATAGTTTAGTAGGCCTACCTACAGTAGGCCTAATAGAACATTAGTACACTGTGTGCTGTACGCCAGGAGTTCTTACATAAAAATAAACCTTGACGGAATGAACAGTGTACTGTACTATCTTGTATGGTTTCTCTCAATGTACAGGGCACTATTAATTGTTACATACTTATTCTCAAAACGCACATGTCTTGTTGGCTATCCACTTCCATGCAATTAAAGAGGCAAGCACTCATATTAAAGGCCCCTTTTAAACACAAAGGTTTGCAATCAATTGCAAAAATGACAATGGCCAATCCAGATGATTAATGCATGCTCATGTTGTTCAAATGACTGACCAATAACCAATCAGATGTGTCATTTTAAATTTGCAATTGATCGCAAACATTTGTGTTTTTAAAACAAAATAATTTTCAATATTTGAAGATCCCGTTATGAATCGCCTGTGTTTGCTTTAATTTTTTGTTGCTTGCTTGCAGTTTAAATGCCCCTCCTGATGACAATTCATCAAATATATAGAGTTTACGATTAAGGCTGATTTTTGTCTCGCCTGCGTAGCATAAAGCGGCGGCGACGGCGGCGGTGGCGACGGCGTCAACATCAAAAACTTAACCTAAGGTTAAGTTTTTGAATTTTTGATATAATTTTAGGTTCTTAGTCAATGAAACTTTGACTATAGGGTAATCAAGTATCCCCAATCATGTGAGTAGAATTTCAGATCACAAAGTCAAGGTCAAAGGTCATTTCACGTCAACAGACTTGGACTATGTTGTAGCATCATCATCGAAAACTTAACCTATGGTTAAGTTTTTGAATTTTTGATATAATTTTGAAAGTATAAGTTCTTAGTCAATGAAACTTGGACTATAGGGTTATCAAGTCTCCCCAATCATGTGAGTAGAATTTCAGGTCACTAAGTTAAGGTCAAATGTCATTTAAGGTCAACAAACTTGGACTTTGTTGTGGCATCAACATCAAGATTTTCAAAATGCTTCTTCTTCGTTATTTTTCAACCGATTTTTATTCTGATTGTTTCATATGATAGGGCTAGGAGGGGAGTTTAAAACTTCTACACAGAATCGTGAAATTCATTATCTATGCTAATTTATGCAAATTTATTCGAAATCACAAAAAATGCTTCTTCTCCTTCATTTCTCGACCGATTTGGATTTGGTTTGCTTTATCTGGTAGAGCTAACTTTGGTACACTAAAATTCTACACCAAATTTTGAAATTGTTCTCCATTAATTAATAATGGTAATTTATGCAAATGAAATGAAATTATGTCCCTTCCTGGGTATCAAATTTTTATTTTTTGACCAGTTCAAAAGTGTACCACATAAAATTTAGGATATTTGTTGTTGCGAGATACGGATGAGCGCTACACTGTACGTCATTGACGTTCTGGTTTATCATATTGAATTGCGTAATGCAGGCGAGACCGCCGAGAGCGTTTCCCTTGTTTAAGGTTAGGTTTAGATTCATTTAGATTTAAAGGGGAAGTCCACCCTGATAGTAGGTGCCTGTAATAGAACTTAGAAGCAGAAAAATGAGAGGAACAACAGGTCAGTGAAAGTTTGACCAAAATTCCAATTAAAAGTATTAAAGAGAGTTATGAATTTTTTAAGTTCTCAAGAGAGCCATTGGTCAAATTGATTTTGTTTACTGAAATATTCACTTCAAAATAGAATCATACATGTACATGTACATGTACAACATAATACATACTGCAGACATGCCAACCTTCTTCAACAAAAAAAAGTATTCTTAAGAGCAAAAAACAGCATTTTTGAAAAAATCTCTCAACTTAACATATCGCCCAATCGAGCAGCTTAAAAAACCTGGCAGTACCACGTATACGTACCCGGATCGGAGCGCGACGTGCATACATTACACGTAGGTTGTTCGCAATGTGCGCAGTTTGGGGCCTGTATTACCATCCTGCATGCATCGTTTGAAGATGTAGGTGCATAATACACGTACGACACAAAGCCCATGATCAGAAATTAAGAAAAACGTCACTAAAAGCGAAAAAACAGAATAAATATGGCAAAAACGGAACAGTTGGCATCTCTGATACTGTACTAATTTTTTTCTTACAAATACTACGGCATCGTGTCTGTCCCATACATGTACGGTACTCGTTCTTGTTTAGTATGGGATAATAATGCTGCTTTGTGTCAAATGTCATTATCTCATGACTTTGCAAACTTTAGTGAAACAGTACATTGTACATGTACTGTACATACTGTACATTGTAAAGGGGTGCCAGGTGTATTGAATGACACCTAATGCTATACAACAGGGAAAACATTGTAGAATTGTTTACCAAGTACTCTAGATGAACACGTTGTACAGTAGTGAACATCAGAGGGTACCTCTAAGTACGCACAATGCACATTGATTTAATATAGGAAAGCATGAGAGGAACAATAGAGCGCCTTCTTTGAATGAATGCTGTCTGCATCTATAGGAAACAGTCAATAACCTACAATTGTGCACTTTACTGTACACAGTATTGCACCCCTAGCCCAGGCTAGAGGAACGCCACTTTCCACAGGTGTGATTGAGTCAGCTTTGAGACTTGTACAATGGTACAAATCATTATAAACTTAAAGATTTGCTCTGGATTTTACTCTTCACAGGAAATTTATAGAAATCTGTGAGGATGACAGTAGAAGAAAACAAAAACAAATGTGCAACAAAGTATTGGCAATTTGATAATGCAGTTCTAAATATTTGCGGAAGATGACTGTCACTGTGTACTCCATTACGGAAGGACATTGGAGCAATTGTTGCTTGAGCACATGTCGCTCAAATGCAAAAATGTGAAGAAATATTCCTATTTCCTTTTTACTGTCACAACAGTTCATTATCCTATTAACATCTTTAACATTTTGTTAATCAGTTTTATATGAAATATCAGTGTACGTTAAAATCATCATCATTTATTGAAGTCTGCATTTTCCCTCTAACATTTACGAAGGGTTACTGACTTTCGCGCCATGATGACACTCCCTCCCTCTACTTCTTCTTGGCATTTAAATCAATAATATACATAAACCATATCATGTACATGTAATAATTATAATGTATGGTTTGAAGGCTCCGCTTTAATCTGCTACTATGAGTAAATATTTTGGCATTTGGATGTCCCGTTTCCCTAACCTTAACACTGAAACGTTTTGTGACGCTCCCGCTTCCCTGGGACCGTTGTTCGGGTCACTTGTTAAAGCATTCCGATGGCTTCCCAATATGATCCAATGAGTACAGAACCGAACAAATAACCACGGGAAGCTCCCGATCGGCAATGGACACCATCCCTTTCCCCGAACCAAAGTGCCGAAAACTTTTGGCAAAACTGTACAGGTACATCCTGAGATGGGCGGCCGGCCGGTGGGACAGCGTCGCTGCAGAGATGACATGCCTCAGTGCCAAGACCGTGCCTTCTATCATCTCAAGCCAGGCATCAATTTCAGCGGCAGGCTACTGTATGGTGTTTGTTACTCTAATGACATTTGTGTGCAATTCTTGGCTGCCCTGTTTGGTAGTGATCCCAGTCTTGGAAGGAGTAGTCTCTGTCTCCAGACTCCTGGAGATGGGCTGTCGTTTTCTCTGTGCACAGATCCTCGGACAGTCAAATCTGCTTTAGTGACCACCTGTCTACAAAGACCACTTATTTGGTTTCCCTTGAAAATGGTTTCTCTATGAAACATGTACAAAAGGAACCTGTCTACAAAGACCACCTTTTGTGTTTCCCTTGGGTGGTCACTGACAGGTTTGACTGTATTGACAATTTGTTTCATAGTGCATCTGACAGTCAACAGCAGACACTTTTGCAATCTTAAACAGAAAACCTCACCCCAAAGAATAAGTGTCTAGGTATGCTGAAAGATAAGATTGATTCCTGCCTACTGATGAACAATAAATGAAATTGATAAATGAAGATATTTTTGGCATGATGTAATGCCTTTTAGCATTACATTTTCTGGATAATATCATGTACACCCTGTATAGTACAGGTAGGGGATTTACCCTGGCTATGGTGAAAGTCAAGATTTTTCTGCAGCAATTTGTACATTTGTACATTTGTTACGCTACCAGAGCTCTATTTGAACTTTCCAGAAGTGAATTAGTCATCCATTTCCCTCAAATGTTATTATACATGTACATGTAGGCTCAATATTGTACAGAACATGCAATAGGGTCTTTGAAGTAGACTGTTTGAGACAAGACTACACATGTTAAATTGCGGTCTATGATGTAGACTACTGTCATCCTGACTCATCCTTTCTTCTATGTTTCAGCACATGGCACATTGTGCACATACACATACACTTGAATGTAGTATCCCTGAACATGTGCATGTCATTGACCTGATATAATGACATTCAACAATTGCTCCATTCAAAGTCACACTAGAATAATCACTTTCACTTACATCATGCACCAACACACATGTTCCTGTCCGCCACACAGACATGTTTGTAAACAAGTCTAGCCAGACCCAGGCCAAAGCCTACTTGTACATTTTTGTATCTATTACCTGTAGGCCTACATGTACATTCACTATGAATATGACAGACAAAGAAAGCGGACAAAATATACAGTTCCTCAGGTATACAAAGGAACATCCTTTCACTGCTATTATGTAAAAAGGTGAATATGCATGTGACACCTGTTCTACACATTTTTACATAATAGCAGTGAAGGGATGTTCCTTTGTCTACCTGAGGAACTGTATATTTTGTCCGCTTTCTTTGTCAGTCATGTTCATAGTGATTTGTAGCTGTACAGAAGGCCATTACATTTTTTTCTTCATGTTAAGCGTCCCCGCCCGCTTCCTTTTTTTTTGAGGCCGCCTGCTTTCTTTCTTTTTTTAAATAATTTGTTCTCCCGTTTTTTGTAGTTTTATCATGTTCAGTGTGTGTACCAGAGAATCCTTTCATGTGCTTTAAATGTACAGTACTGTACATGTTTGTAGGCGTATAACATTTATAGTCCTAAATGCAAAGAGATGCATGTAGTTTGGGTCACATTTATTGCCAAAATGATTGACATAAAGTGTATGGGGCTACATGAACTAATGTTTACCCTGAGTCCTGAATCTTTTATTTTGCTGACTACATGTACACTGATGTACATGTAGTACCAGATCAGCCCACCCTCTGTGCGTCAACAGAATTAACATTTGTAAGATTCGTAATGTGTTCTTCTTCAGTAAATTCATGTGTGGAGGGAAACGCAATACACATTATGCATCAATTGAATGTTGCTTTATCTGTTCAGCTCTTACCCTTACATTATGTACAACCACAACTTATGGTCCACGATACAATGGACCTACATGTACATGTACAATGTACATGTACAGATTACACTACATGGAGTATTGATGTCAATCCAGGCATGAAATATGAATACAATTCAATACATACATTTTTGTCATTGAGTTTCATACACCTGGTATTGCACCAACTCCCTGGTTGTACAATAACAAGCCGTTATTTGCTTCAGACTGTGTAATGGTGTAGCCAGGGATTCTGAGAAAACCAAGGCACCTTCAAGTTGAATAGCGTCATGCACCTATTCTCTCTATCTACATGTAGTGTCTCTGCCCACTCCTGAATTTGTTATACAGTACCCCCCTCTCTCCCTCCTTCTCTTTCTCTCTCTCTCTCTCCCTCTCTCTTTCTCTCCCTCCCTCTCTTCCTCTATTAAATAAAGTTAACATCTCTCTAACTTGCCAAGTGCACATGAATGAGTTTTTAGTACAATTTGAAGAAAATTCTGTTTCATTTATAAAGGCAATATACATTTTTTGGGGTACAGGTACGGGTATGGGCATGTTACAGGTTCAATTTCCAGCATGCTTTGCCTACAGCTGGGCCTACACATGCACGTTGCACATACATGTACTGTACGCGAAAGAGGAAATATGTAAAGAATGCATGCATAATGTACAGTGTACGGTACATGTACTTGTACAAGCGTGAAACATCTTTTTTTACTGTATTTCATGATAATTTTTTTTCTTTCGTGTGAGTTGATTACAATAGTTTTTTAGTTGGTTAAAGCAAGTTTCTGCCAATATCCACTTGATGAATTAAATTCAGTGCAACGGTAGAATTCTTTTGAAGGCCTGTATTGTTTACATTTTATGTACAGTGTAAAGAGAGCATTCAGAATTTAGTAGGCTCACATACATTCAATGCATACAATGTATACTCTTGACATCTATTGTCATTTTCATATACACCAGGCAATTGAAGAAAAAAAAACCTGGGCAAAATCAATGAGAGAACCTTAGAGCTGTGTTTATAATGCAGCAGTGCATGCTGGGTACGCTCGCTCGCTAGTGCCTCTTGTCGGGTTTTGACCTTTGTGGGCAGGTGTCGCCACGAGCGATCTCGCCGAGGAAACGATCTCCGGAAAGGAGCTATTGTCGAGTCAGAGACGGAGAGAGCGAGCGAGGGTACCCTAGAAAGCAAGCCGTGTTGCATCACACACAGGGGCTGTGTTCACATTATTCTAAATGTGTGTACCTGTAGATTTATTTTAAAACCAGAATTTTTGAGACATGAAAGTGTTCGTAATGGACACATACATGTTGATGTAAACACAACCACCCCTCCCACCCCAATCCAAACAGCAAAACAAAAAATTCAAAAGAATAAACAAATAGCATGCATGTACATGTATGAATCACAGGGATGAATGCCAGTTTTTAAAACAGGGATATTTACAAAATAATGATAACTAATGTTTACCTACTTTGTTGTACTTAATCTTGTAGAAATTATTTTGTATGAAATATTCAACCTCAACCTACATGTACATTATTTATTCATACCCATACCAAGTTTTGTAATTTTTGAAGTACCGGTATGTGAAAAATGATTTTTTCCTGAGTTATGTTTCACGAAGATGTGACATACAATCTAAAAATATTGAAAAAAGGCCCAGTCCTCCTTTCATTCTTGAGTTATGAAAAACACTAAACAATATCAAATTTCCAAGGGGTATATACTGTACATGCACGTGGTGTAAATTGCAGTGTGAATTGGTCTACACATGGCCAGTGATTAAGGGGTAATTGTTTAGTAATGAGATAATGCTGACACATACTCTGCAAGGGGGTTGATCCTCTTCTCGTAATGCACTGATTAAGTTATCAATGAGTTCATCCGAACACATCCATGATTACTCATTGTTCATCCGGACACATCTAATACTCATTTTTCTTGTACACTGTACAAGGGGATAAACCACGCGGTTGGACTGCCCCAGATTGACGAGAATGGGCGGGGGTGGTCGATGAGCAGAATTCCAGGGTTCAGGGTATCCCCTGACCCCCCCCCCCCACCCTCTTAGTTACAGTGTATTTCTACAAGTATTGGTTATTAATGATAAACATACTTTTATTTGATTGCAGTGAGCTTCCCTTTCAGGTTGGAGGGGGGGGGGGGGGGGGGGGGGTTGTCTATGAGAATACATTTAGAGTTCCATAAATTCCCCCTTGGAAAATGAATTTTCTAGTTAGAATTTTAAGAAAACCCCTGGCAACCCCCCCCCCCCCACCCCCTGGGTTTAGAATGATTATTGATAAAAAGGGGAGGAGAGGTAGGAAAGAAAGAAAGAAATACTGATTGAAATTATAATTATATTTAATTTTAAAAATGGTGATGTAGGATTCCTCTTTGCCCATATTCTTCTGATGAGAGTAATAGAATATAGAGGGATAAAGACAGGAGAAATGAAGAGAAATATGAGAGACAGAGTAAATCAGAGATAAACAGAGAAAGAGAGGAGTTCCATGTACTGTACCATATTATAGGGAAGTAAAGAGAGAGAGACACACAGATAAAGAAGGGGGGGGGGGGTGATGATGATGTCAGGTGCATGTGCACATGTACTTTTCATTTACTGTACAGTGTACATGTAGAAGGGAATGAGAGAGAATGTTATTAGAGAGTAGAGAAGTAGAGAAGTAAAATATAGAGGGAGGGAGTTGTATAGTCATGGGAGTACCATGCATAGGACAGACTTGGTCCTTTGAGTGAAAGAACAACAAGAGAATGGAATGGGTTGAGAATTAGATTAATGCTGTAATTCATGTATTCCATCGCTGACGCAGTAGGAGCGATGAACGCCGCTGGGAAGGGAGCTGGAGACACGAAGAAAAGACAGTGGTGAAAAACGTTTTAAAATGAATGCCTAACACATGTCAGCACTGCCTTTGACATTTCAATAATTTGTTGCCTGGGTATGCCTGCCATGCAAGTAATATTTGAGTAATTTTCTTGCCTTCCTGCAATGCTAATGAATGCCAACGCAAGTTGTGCAGGGGCCCCAACAGCTCATTCTCACTTGTGTGCTTGTGCGTTCTTTCTGTTGTTCTTAAAGAGAATGCTGAGTTCTGGTGATGGTGAAAATACACATCTTGGAGCATTCACATTCTTTATTTTATAACTAATAATAATAATAATAATAATAATACTCAGTTCTTTTATATATCGCATAACACATTACAGGATAGCATGTCCCTATGCGCTTTAAATAGAAAGGAAAGAATTACTATGTGGAAGAATATCTTAGTGTGAATGTCACAAGAAAATCTGTGATGTCAAAATGTCTGAAAATAAAAGACAACAAAGCAAAACAAAGGAAAACACAGCAACACAAACAAAGAAATGAAATAAAATTTTAAACCCTAAATATGTGTTTAGAGAGATCTCTTGTCATCTCCATCTTCTAAGAAAAGACGAAAGAAAAGACAAACGCGTTTCAGAACCCATTTATTACTTGTGTTACATTCTCAGTAATGGAAATCCATAGTGATTTTTTTAAAATAATTTGTTTTATATGTACTGTATGTACATGTACTATCATGTCATACATGGATTGATACAGAGTATAAATTGGACCTCTATTACTCATGGCATGAGCCCCATTTCAATGAACTTGTAGCCCTCCGTGAAAGGCTCGTCCTCTACAAGTTTGATGCATACTAGTATTGGATGCGATATTGGTTTTTGCCCCTTGAGCAAATGACCTGATGTCTGTGCTTGTGCTTGTAAATTGCCCCTCACCAATTTCTAGCAGGAAAAAAACACTCTATTCAAGTATATCAAGTACATGTACAGCATATTCGGAAGTGAAAATAAACATGTGCAATATTACGTTATTGCCAAAAATGAGTACCATGTGATGTGCAGTGCATGGAGAATTTTGCATTTTGAATCAAAATATAGGCCTTGCATGGTTCAAGCAATCTGTAAGACTGTATTGGTGATTTTATTTTATTTTATTTATTTAAATGGGAAATCCACCCTGATATTAAGTTGGTTTGAATAGAAGGAGAAAAATTAGAAAAACAGGTCAGTGAGAGTTTGAGCAAAGACCTGCGCATGCAAATGCTCTCTTTCCCAATTTGTTTGTTTTATGGGATGAGGTTTGCGGTGGGATAGTGTCTTGGGAGCTCTGAAGGTTGTGAGTATGTTTTTTTTTAAAACTTGAGTTTTAAACGTTCTACAATACAACTAGGGGCTTGATCAATTAGCACTTTATAGACAATCAACCAATTATTGTTTGACTTATTTGTTCACTGGATGCAAAACAAAACTTTTCCTTGTTGCTTTCCTGTGGGATATGCAGAATACACATCAAATGGTGTTTACAATCGGTAACATACTGCGCATATACATACAGTTTTAATGCCCTTTTATATGTACACCATGTTGAACTTCATACTTCAATTACAACAATTTCAGGGGTGTAGTCCCACCCATACTCTTCTGTGTGTGGAGCAGTACTGTAGAAATGTTTTATGTGCAGAATTAGAAAGTGACTTTCTTGAAACTTCTACATGCATACAAGACATCCTCAGCTGGCAGTACACTCCAAAATATCAGATATCAATCTTGTGACCTGCTCTTTGTTTTTTCAATAGTGTCTCCAAACTTGCCTTGTATTGTTTATTAAAGACACACAATAAATACACAAACAAGAAATGAACACAAAAGAAATAGACACACATGAAAAATACACACCCAAGAAATACTCACAAGAAATATACACACAAGAAATACACACACAAGAAATACACACAGAGGTTTATTGGATGCTACACTGTGGCATGCTAAGAATGTAAACAAATCCTTGCCTGATCATAGCTGTGTGTCTGGGCTGGCTGGTCTGGCTGGGGGAAATCAGGTCACAGCATTCCAGGGGTGTGTGAGGTCAAGGTCACTGTATTACATGTCTGTCTTTGGCCTCTCTGGGTTAGGGTGCTGTTTATAGGCTACAGCATTCAGACTCCACTGATGACAATATATTGAGACATGCATGCATGTACATCACATGTACGTCCGTATGTCTTTGGCCCATACTGCAGGGCAAAAATTAATATTTATTTTTCAGGGGCTACTTTTCAAGCTTGCCTGCATAAAAATAACACTCTAAAATTTATGGGGGCTCTTTTGGGCATTTCGGGGGCAAATTCGCCCTGAGCTCCCGTGTTTTTTGTTCACTGCCATACTGTACTGTACATGTACATGTATGATAGGATGGTGCTTGGAAAATTTGCTGAGCAGCCATACAAAAAAAGAAAGTAAAGGGACCTCCTTCCTATTTTTCAAAGAGGCAAGACGCTATCAATTTGTTGTTATTTATTTTGCTGAAACATGAAAGCATTATACGGCTAGTGAATAGCTTTCTCACTTCCTTGATACATGTAAATATATTCCTAATTTTTTTGCGAAGCAAGAAAAGGAAGAAGACACAATCGCATTGCTTCTTTTTGGTTCCCCCATATATCACGTTATGTTAATTACAAACAAACTGTTGATTATGTAATATTTTGTATTGTACTTAAGTCTTCAATTTATTCATTTAATTGTATTTCGTTTTTGAATGTATTGTTTGTTTGTATAATTACTTGTTTAAATTTATTTGTGAAATATGGAAATAAATTCAAATCAAATCAAATCAAATTTACTAGGAAACAATGAGGAAAACAAAACTGTATAAAATATAAAATGGAAAAAGAATAAGATTTAATGACTGAGCTGTGAGAGGGAAAACCAAGAATAGCAAGAGGAGAAAGGAAGACTAAAAATGTAGATCTACTGTACATGTAAATCACTATGTAGAGCAGAGAAAAACTAACACATACACTTGGAAAAGAAATGGTGACTCTTGTGAAGAAAAAAAAAAAATCAGTCAGGTGCATACATCATAGTCCAACATGTTTACATGTAACATGTAAACATGTTGGACTATTAAATGCATAGACACACATTTGACTTCCATGTATATTAAGTAAGGAATATTTCTAAAGGACTACCAGTATTCTATTTCTTTGTTTACTAGTTTATGTGACATGTACATGTACATGTATATAATGTAGTATAGTAAAAAAAAAAAAAAAAGTTTTAAAATTCTTGCCAAAGACAGGGAACCAGACTAGACTAGCACTTGTGCTAACTTCTGGTACCCCCTTTAACAACAAAAGTGTACACATAATATTTTATTCCATTTGTATACGACATACTTTGTATAACAATATTTATATTATTCATGTGTAATGTTATCGATCTTGTGTTATATTGTTATATTTTATGTAATCATGCTTGATACATTGTGTTTTACTTGTTATTATTTTTGTTGTTAATAAACTCAAACTCAAACATGTACATGTACAAATGAACATATATGTACATGTAGGCCTACAGTAGAAACAAAATTACATGTACACTGTACAGTATACTCTGAACTGTTGATCTCTCTCTCTCATTCGGCCCTACTGTTTTGCTGACAGATCTATGAGGCTACCTGTTGACTATTGTTGTTTTTGTACAACAAGTGTCTTTATGGGTCAGTGCCGTCAATAGGCGTGTCTGCACTATCTCGAGATTGCCAAATATCCAGCCATTTGAATTATCCCGATCGCAAACTATCCAGCTTATTTGCGTCATCATTAGACCGAAGTAGCAAATTAGCTGGATAGTTGGTCGGGATAATATCCCAAGATATCTCGGTCTAGTTTGCAGTTTTCCGTGTTTACTAGTTGTACTAGCGCGGCGCTGAGCGGTATAGATTGCATACTGTGCGAGGAAAACCGGAAATCGTTGTGCATGATGGGATCGAGATATTTGACTCCGTACTTCGGTCTAATGAAGACGGTCGCAAACTATCCCGCTAGTTGGGAAATAGTGGCATATTTTGCAAACTAGACCGAGATATCTTGGGATATTATCCTGACCAACTATCCAGCTAATTTGCTACTTCGGTCTAATGAAGACGCAAATAGCTGGATAGTTTGCGATCGGGATAGTTCAAATAGCTGGATATTTGGCAATCTCGAGATAGTGAAGACGGGCCTAATGAAGGGCCACATTGTCCTCATTCGAGGCTGTGCATTGTATTATGGGTCCTCTGGTCAGTAAATGTGTTGACCTCCATTGAAAGATATGGGTCAATACAGTGAGGTGACTGCTTGGTCAGGGTTGCATGTGTGATGGTTTTTAGTGTGAAAGATACACAAGGACCTACAGGTGTACAATATATTGTACATGTACAAGTTAGCTTTATAGTATGACAAATGGGTCTACATGGTTCATGTACAAGTGTATGTAGGCCTAGTGTGAAAGATACATACATATGTACATGTACATGTACTGTATGGTATGTACATGTACAAGTATCATGTATGAATGATACTCATGATGAGTCCACACTGTAGGTTTTAGTATGAAAGTGTCCAACATTACACTAACTTTTTTGCTACAGTGTAGTGGATTTTCTATAAATTTGTATGACTTTTTCTTGTAATTCTTTCCTATTCTATTTAGGGACATGCTATCCTGTATACATGTAAATGTGTTATGCGCTATAAAAAAACTGAGTATTATTATTATTAAGATACACGTAACCATGATGACCCTGGCGTTACAAAACATAGTTCAGCACTCATACAGATACAGTGCGTGGCACAACTCACAAATGATTCGGGACCTGCTGCAGAATTTCAAAAGTGCCTATTATTCATTCCTGGAGGAATGTAGTATACAATGTACGTGGGTGTGAATATCGTAGTCACATGGAAGAAAGGCTGTCATTGAAGGAATGTCATACTAACATGTACAGTGGTGTAGTACAGGTACCATACATTTGGTTTATAGTGTAGGAAGTTGATGTGAAGCGATTGATGTGGGCAATTCTCGCTACCCCAAATAGCGATTCTGCCGAGATCCGGGGAAAATCCTGAAAACGCGCATTGCATTATGGGATAGCTTTTCGACATTACAGCTTCCTGTGCAGGCGCTATATTACTAGGCGCGATAGCGTATGCACCGAATATGTCGTCTGCTCGGTCTTGTTTTTTTTGTGCAAATATTTCAACGTTTATTTGAACATTTCATTCGTTGTTTTTTGCGTCTTTTGACATCAGTGACGATGGTTTTCTTTTGTGAGGCTGCACAGTGCTGGGCTCATGATTCCAAGCGTAAGAACCCTGAAAAATGGGGGTGGATGAAGGCCGTGACTTGGGATGGGACTCTATACCGGAAGTTGTAGTGACGACCCGAGAGAGTGAAAATTACCTCGTCTCGCAAATTTCGAGATTTTCGTACCTATTTAGGGTAGCGAGAATTGTCACAGTCCTGAGCCAGTGCCGTACAGCCAAAACACAGAACCTTTAATAGTTGCGTCCCGCTCAGACTATAATGCAGTCTACCCTGATAATATTAAAGAGAAGGTTGAGTTCTGGGAAGAGGTGAAAAATAATTTCTGAGCACTCATTCTTATTAGTGTGGAAGAACATCAGATAAGACATGTTCCCTGAAAAGCATGGCTCTTCAAATGCCTTCATATTCTAAATATGCCATGTAACATCGTACAAATCGGGGGGCCGGCTTTTTACGCCACGTGTTCGTGTAGTCCCATATACATCTTTCTGTGTACAGTGTTTGTAACTTTACCAAGACTTGGCCAAATTTCTTATCATTTTGATGATTCCAGAACCTTGCAATACACACAAATTCTTATATGCTAGATGATCAACCTTTTCTGGTCGGTTCCACACCGTTTCTTTCACAATGCAATCGCATGACCAGAACTCAACTTCATCTTTAAAGTTGGTTTCTTCAATAATAATAATAATAGTGGGTTTTTGTATAGTGCTCATGTCTGTCAGACTTGACACTCCTGGCGCTCTTGATTATCACCCCGGCTTTAGCAAAGCTGCCATTGCGGCGTTCTAGCATTTCAAGGAATTAATTCCTGCCAGGTACCCCTTTACCTCACCTGGGTTGAGTGTGGCAAATGTAGATCAATGTCTTGCCAAAGGACATAAGTGCCGCGGCAGGACCTTGTGATCGACAGCCGGTGACATATCCACCTCCATAGAAGCAGGAAAATGCAAGAAATTGGTCAGTGAAAGTTGGAGCAAAAAACTTTTAGAAATAAGAAAGCGAAGAATTTTTGAATGTCCAATCAATAAAACGCAAAGTAGCAACACTGTGAAGTATCTTGCCAGTTTCCCCCCTCCCATTCGCCCTATACTAAAAAAACTTCAAAATCTTTACTTTCATATTGCTTCAATCATACATTCACCCTAAATATAATTTTTGCAAATATATTTTTATGAATCCCCTGTATGCTGAATGAAACAAATCTACTCCGTCATCAATAACTAAGAAAAATAAGAAATTTTATGTGCAAAGCAAATTGGAGATGAGCTCCCAACCAAAAATCATTGATTTTTCTCACATTCCGGTGTTTTGCTGGTAGTTGCAAGTTGCTACTACCGACAAACGGGACAAAAAATCTAAATCCAAAAATCCAGAAACACCTGCCGAAGTTTCACCATTATTTACAGTGTGAAAGCAGACTAGTAAGATACAAAACGTTGTTTGGGAGATGTGTGATTACATGTAGGCCTACAGTATAGGCCTATTGTATTATTCCTGCTCAACCAAGTATCACTTACATGTATTGCTGTTCCCACAAAGGGTCAACTCTACGTCACAATACTTGTATTGTTTGGGTTTAACAGTCCTTGTTTGTGGCTTTATTATCAGTGAGATGAATAGATTTAACGATCAAGTTTTGGGTCAAGTACTTCAGATGAAAGGGTATTATCATTCACAGCTACATGAATAGTGCTTACCAAAAAAGAAATAGACTGGACAGGTTATCGATTTAGCTCTCCAAAGATCCAAACGTGCTTTGGTAAAAAGCAAGAAAATACAAAGATATCAAAGCTAGAGGATTCCCAGCGAACAGAAAAGTTTTTTGACTCTGCAGTAGTCCTGGAGAGCAAGAAGCCAAAATGCCCAAGCTGTACAAGTATATCTATCATATTGTATTCAACTGCACACTATGTATATCATTTCATTTATTTATTTTCCACATTCCTGTTAAAAACATGCAAAATATGAAATAATAATGTCCACATACTCTTCATAAAATACAAAGGAATACTTAGAGAAACAAACAAACAAACAAGTAATTGACAAAAAGTGGAAAATAATGATTACTATGAAGCTAGTACATGTACATGCTGTAGCTTAGCATTGGTCCAACCATTTAGGCAAATTCAGCGTTATTTATTTACTTTATATATTGACTTCATATTTTTTCACTTACAATATCTATACTACCAGTAATATAAATTACTTTATTTACTTTTTGTTGTTGTTGGTTTGTGTCTGGGGGAGGGGGGGGGGGGGGGGGTGGTGGTTATTGTGCTAAAGATCAATCCTTCAAAAATTGCTTATTAATAAGGGCACCAATTATTTGTTGGGGGGCGGGGGTGGCTATGGTATTAAAGCATCATTTGATACACAGAAGTTTAATTTGCCAGTGTTACTCTGCTAATAAAAAAAAATCACAATACAAAATTCAGATCCATCAGCTGAAACAAAAGCCATTTCTTGTTATCCAACGCACGTGTAATTAATATTTTCTTCTCTGTTTCTTTCTTATGTCTACAGGTAAGTTCCACAGACATCGAGCTGACACGTTTGGTAATGTAATATACCCCCTCATTGTGTGGGCACTGTGTGTGTGGGCTGTTCGCGTGAGTGGACTGTTTGTATTCATGAGCAGTTACAATTTGCGTGTTTATGAGTTAAAGTACCAGTATTTGTTAGTTGGTAGTTTGGAGATACATTTAAAAAAGAAGGCTAGGTTCTGAGAAAGGTTAAAAGTTAGTGAGGTTTTTTTTCATTCCAACATGATTATTTTTTCTTTTTCTTTGGTTTAGTCTACTTCCTGTAACCTTGGAGATTCTTGCAGAATACAAAAACTGAACAATAAACCTTAATGTCAATTGTTAGTTTGGAGATGCATTTAAAAAGAAGGTTGAATTCTGGGAAAGGTTAACATTTTTTTAAAATTCCAACATAATTATTTTTTCTTTTTCTTTGGTGTAGTCTACTTCCTGTAACCTTGGAGATACTTGCAGAATACAAAAATTGAATTTTTTAACAATAAACCTTTTTGATTGTTAGTTTGGAGATGCATTTAAAAAGAAGGTTGAATTCTGGGAAAGGTTAAAAGTTTGAGTTTTTTTTTCATTCCAACATAATTATTTTGACTTCTTCTTTGGTGTAGTCTACAGGTACTTCCTGTAACCTTGGACATTCTTGCAGAATACAAAAATTGAAATTGTTGACACTAAACCTTGTCAATTCGATTCAAGTCAGTTCAATTCAACGATCACTCTACTTCTAGAACTAGGCTGGTTCATGTGAGCAATGCAATAATAATGACTACTGGTATTCAACGTTTTCACTGCCATGCTCTCTTTACATGTACATGTACATTTGTACATAGTAAAGCCTTTTGCCATTAGACTTTATAGAGTGAAATGCTTTCAACACATGTACAATGTACAAGCTAATATATTTGTATCTACCCACACATGTCCATGTAATGTAGGCTAGGGAGATTCAGCAACTAGGGCAGTTCAACTCAGATTGGTTTGCCCTCAAAGCAGTTTTAGACTCTGTTCACATTACCTCTAGATCTCGTCAGTCACTTCTGCTTTTATGATGCAATTCCTTGTATGTATGCCTATATGTTTTTATGGTTCATATGACTGGATCGTTGATCCATGCATGTATGCATACATGTACATGTAGGTGTATGTTTCATTTTTATAAACATGTAATGTTGAATAGACCTGGGGGGGGGGGGGGCGGGGGACGTTTCACAAAGATCCTAAGTTGAACTTATCTCTAAGTCGGACTTAACAATTATGTAAAGCCGTTTAATAGCATCTTTGAAAATATTTTCTAAAAGTCATTTTAAAAGGCATTGAATAGTAATTCCAATCATTCATATTTTCTATTAAAATCAAGGAGATTTGAAGTTCTTGATGTGGAATTTATGTTTCACAAAGCCTCTTTTCAATGACAAATGACAAAAATCTGTGACAAATCTGCTGATGACCAATCAGAACCACGGATTTCACTAGCTTATAACAAAAACTGTCATTTGTCACTGATGACAAGTTTTGTGAAATGGGGCCCTGTACTTAGAGCAATAATAGATAACGATAACTTGAAACGATGCATTTACTGCGAGAACTGTTCAATTTCCAGACACCCTTTGGACCTGCTCCAGTCCGCTTCTGAGCCTCTGTAATAACAGAATTGTTCAATTATGTTACGCTTTATTTTACGGGTCCATTCCGGTACACAATACTGCGATGTTCCAGGGGAGTGTTTCACAAACGCTAAGATCGACTTTAAGTTGGACTTAACTATGGCAGGTCGTTAAAGCAACTGTTTGCTCTCACCATAATACTGGCAAAATCATGGTTACAAATCTACAGAATTTACATTTTTTGATAATTCATTATTGAAGGAAAAAATATCTAAAGATCATAATGGTGAGAGCAAACAGTGGCATGAACGGCCTGCCGTATTTTAGTCCAACTTAAAGTCAATCTTAGTCTTTGTGAAACACCCCCCATGTCTTCTGGTTCTGCGCTTCTGTAGAAACAGGATGGTGTAATGCAGTTGTGCTTTATTTTCTGGGTCTCCTGTAGAAACGCTCTGTAGGATGCAATCATAGATCTAGCCATTGATTGCAGTGGGAACGGGCCCCGGCCAGCGATATTGATTGTTATTGGTGAGCGTTTTATAGTCCCTCTAGTGTGCTCGAGGGTGGATGCGCGTATGTCCGTGTAATGTGGCTCGGGATGTACAGTAGTGTGTTTGCTCGAGTGTGTGGGGGATGATTGCTGGAAGATGTGAGAATGGAGTTACCGGTATGTACCAAGGGGTGGAGGTGTATTGATGGAGATGGCTTGGTAGTACATGTACATGTACATGTAGACAGGAGAAGAGAATCGAGAGAGATGGCGAGAGATATAAAAGGGATAGAGAGAGAGAGAGAGCGAGAGAAGGAGAGGGAAATAGAGTGGGAGAAAGATAGAGAGAGAGAGAGAGAGGGGGGAGGGTGGAGAAAGAGAGAGAGAGAGAGAGAGAGAGAGAGAGAGAGAGAGAGGGGGGGGGGGGTATCAAAGGTCATCTGGAGTTCTTTACCAAGGGGGTGGAGTTGTAATGATGGAGGTGGCTTGGCACTAGACAGAAGAAGAGAATCAAGAAAGAGGGCGAGAGATAAAGGGATGGAGAAAGAGAGAGAGAGACAAAGAGAGAAATAAAGAGAGATAAAGAGAGAGAGAGAAATAGAGAGAGGAAGAGAGAAAGAGAGAGAGAGGAAGATATACATGGATAGATAAAGAGAGAGAGAGGGATAGATAGTGAGAGAGAGACTCAGAGAGAGAGAGAGAGAGGAAGAGAGATAAAGGGATAAAGAAAGAGGGAGAGAGAGAGAGAGAGAGATAGATAAAGAGATATAGAGAGAGACAGTGAGATAGAGGAAAATATCAAAGGTCATCTGGAGTTCTCATTGATGGAAATAAATCTCACAAATCCAAAACAAACTGACAGTCAACATCTTACATCATATACCCAGTGTACTACACATAGAAAGTACATTTATCTCACAAATAATTTTGGTTGGAAAGTTGGAAAATACACCTGAGTAATGAGCAAACTCAAGCTTGTCATTTTGTACCTGTGTGCATGTACTTTGTATCCATATTATTGACCAGTAGAATCATACTTATAGCAGAGACGCCAAGTTCAAAGATCGGCAATGCGTGACATTTTCATGATTCGGGGCGCGAGGGTATAACACACGTATAAGGTATAGCGTTTTTTCAAAATCTAGCACGCGCGTTGTGCGTAAGAGCATTTTCAGACCCTCAAAATTTGTGATGTCACGCCTAATGCGTGATACTTGGTAGCTCTGTTTTAGTGAATCCTGTGATTTCCACCAATTCGTCCTTCTGCTGGTAAGCTTCAAAGGGCTATGGAGCCTATCACAAAGACCTGTAGTTTTTGTTTGCAGGCACAAAAAACACCGGGTTAACACCCTACTCTTTGCGAGAAGTGTAGGGTATTAACGTGGATAGAACGAGACTCTCCTACACACAAGCCTCCAGTTAACGTTCTCTCCGAGGAACAGAGGGTTTTCCCCTTTAAATCCAGAGCCTGCATAGAGAACAGAGGGGAGGGGCGTACTAACATACATGTGCATGTACACACAACATGGCGACAATCATTTTTGCTTTTTTGTCTGCTCAGTGGGGGACTCGAACCCACGCGCATGACGAAAGTCATGAGAGCCAGACGATTTGACTAGGCCACCCCTCCGTTTTTTTAATATTTTAAAATTTATATAACACTAAATTTTGTGGGATTCCCAATTGCAAACCTTCAACGGCAGTACTCACTGGGTTAAAGCATAGACCTATGGTTAAAGGCAGCACCCTCGACATGTTGGCCTAGAAGCACGTACAGTCTCACATGTGAATAGAAACCATGTTGTTCCCCCACCCTCCTTACAATTTATTACATCAGAGCTCCCAGGCCTCCAGAATTATATTCCCATCAGAGGCTGCAGCAGCTAACGATTTCAAAGAAATATGGGTCACTTTGGAGGCATACTGCCAGCTTTCATATCAATACAATAAGACACCGGGGGAAGTGCTCATTGTGACTAGTTTGCAAGCACAGACTGTGATTTGACATTTAAGCACACTTTTAACTCAGAGCCGATCCTATGCAAATCTGCAAAAACAATATCAAGCACGTACATGTAGTATTATATTAATGGTAATAATGCTCAGCTTTCATATAGCGCTTAATAATAATAGTGATAAAAATGCATTTTTAAATAGCGCATAACACATTGCAAAATATATCCATATGCACTCTAAAGAAAGAAAAGCGAAGAGAAAAGTAGGGGGTGGGGGTACAGGGCTGGGGGTGGGGTAAAGGGCCAGGGGAGGTACAGTATAAGGAAACATGCATAATTATGTTTCCCTGCATCAGATTAAAATGGGTATGGGGCAGGGGGGGGGTGGGGGTACAGGGCCGGGGTCGGGGGTAAAGGGCCAGGGGAGGTACAGTAAAGGAAACACGCATAATTATGTTTCCCTGCATCAGATTAAAATGGGTATGGGGGAGGGGGGGGGGGGGGGTGGGGGTACAGGGCCGGGGGTTGGGGTACAGGGCCAGGGAAGGTACAGTATAAGGAAACACGCATAATTATGTTTCCTTGCATCAGATTAAAATGGGTATGGGGGAGGGGGGGGGGGTGGGGGTACAGGGCCGGGGGTTGGGGTACAGGGCCAGGGGAGGTACAGTATAAGGAAACATGATAATTATGTTTCCCTGCATCAGATTAAAATGGGTATGGGGGAGGGGGGGGGGGGTGGGGGTACAGGGCCGGGGGTGGGGGTAAAGGGCCAGGGGAGGTACAGTTTAAGGAAACACGCATAATTATGTTTCCCTGCATCAGATTAAAATGGGTATGGGGCAGGGGGGGGGGGGTGGGTACAGGGCCGGGGGTTGGGGGTAAAGGGCCAGGGGAGTTACAGTTTAAGGAAACACGCATAATTATGTTTTCCTGCATCAGATTAAAATGGGTATGGGGGAGGGGGGGGGGGTGTGGGTACAGGGCCGGGGGTGGGGGTAAAGGGCCAGGGGAGGTACAGTATCAGGAAACACGCATAATTATGTTTCCCTGCATCAGATTAAAATGGGTATGGGGGAGGGGGGGGGGGTGGGGGTACAGGGCCGGGGGAGGTACATGTACAGTATAGTAAACAAAATCTGTAAAAAATACATTATACAGATTAACATGTATACACATTTCCCCTGCATGGCATTAGCATAGGAGGTATAATGACACAGAGACTTGCCCATCTCCTCCCCTCCGCGTCCCCATCAACACCCTCTATCTTGCCGTGATTATTGCGGATTGCGTTTTCCCCCGGTCTCTGGCAAAGGATCGGTGTCGTCTTTCACGCGATGACGTTGATGGCACATTGTTTGGTCGGCGCTCTAATTCATAGCAGTCACTCTGGGTGCATTATCCCTCATGTTCAGGCTCTCACTAGTCTGCAGCCACAAACCAATGCCAGTCTTGGTGCTTAAAGTGAACCGGTAACATTGTTCAGATGAGAGAAAATGGTGCTAAGGTAGTGACTTCAATGCTTAGATGTACAATTAAAGATAATCTGAAAGTTTGAGTGAAAACAGACCTTTATAAATGATAACAACTTGGGAAAAAGTGATCTGATCAATTCCTTATTTCTTCCAGCTATAATATTACAATTTAATTACGTTTTAGGTGAATGTAAATTGTCACAAAGCAATGAATTGTCTCCATATAACATTCCAGACATTTAAGTGATGAAAGATTTTTTAAATTCTGTCTTACATCGTGCAAGTCTTATTTCCATGGAAAAACGGATGGGAAAATTTAAAAATGGTTGGGAGAATTTACTATCAGAGGGTGTCGCACAGTGACATTTTCAAAGAAAATCATAAATCTTTTTGTGGTTTGTGTTTTTTTTTTCATTTTAGAGGGTTGGTACAGTAGAAGGAATATAATAAGTAACATTTCATTACGAAATTACGCAATTTTTTCATTAACCTTCAGAAATGTTTTTACAGAGTCACTTTAACGAGTGTCTGAACCTAGAGACTACATGTATGTGCACTACATGGTCTACTGCTCTCCATACATTCTGTACTACAGCTGATTTCTCACACAGGGAGAGACTTGTAGAGTTAGGTTTGGTTCAAGACTTGATGGAATTATGTTTGTAGTTTCGAAATAGAGTCTGTCCATGCAGACTAACTCTCCACCACACACCAAATACAATGTGTTCCTGTTAGTAGTCCGATATGCAGCAAGTTCTGTACACTATAACATTTACAAGTAGAATTTCAAATGAGCTCTTTCATGGGATGGAAGCGTCTAAATTGTAATTTATTCGTAGGGATACCCGGTGTAGGTTACCTGGTTCATTTTGTATTCGCCTGACTTTCAGCGTGTATCACATCCATTTTGCAAATTCGCCCTAAAGAAATGCTGTTCAGTTGGTAAGATAACACCTGACTCTCTAAAGGCTGGGAGAGAGAAAGAGGGAGGGAAAGAGAGAGAGGGAGAGAGAGAGAGAGAGAGAGAAGGGGAGGGAGGGAGAGAGAAAGAGAGAGACAGAGAAAGAGAGAGATGGAGAGAGAGAGAGAGAGAGAGAGAGTGTGTGTGTAGTGGTGGGGGTGGGGACAGAGAGGGGAAGAGAGAAATGGGGAGACAGATCTCAAGATAGAGAGAGAGAGAATGAGATCATATTGAATGTTGCCAATTTGCATCGCCAGCAGATAAAGCGATGCATTGAAAGAATAGTGATTTGGGTGTCTCGTTACATAATGGTAGGTCATTTGTTTGGCAGGGAGTAAAGTCCAAGATGCAAGTATTCAGAAGGACGAGGTGTCCTTTCTATTTGCTCAGAATTTAAAATGATTTGACCAGATCAATTTCATACATGTGATAAGTGTGTTCAAGGTATAGGAAATCAATACAAAACACTATAAAAGCAGAGATGCCAATCTTCAAAACAAATTCAAATAAAATTAGAAAAGATAAGGGGAAATAATGAACATTAGAGAATACATTTATGATTATTAAAAATATCTTCAAATTCTGACCAAAATAAAATAAATTTTAGTCCTTTATAATTAGGGTTTTGAATACTGTTACTGCAGTTTACTACGCTCACTTCACTCAGATTTCTCAATATTTGAATGTCAGTTCAGGATTATTTTCAAGTTCCTTGTGACGTCTCTGATTTATGAAGAAATACCGTCTAAAGAATCATCATACACTGCATAGTGAATTGAGCATTCAGACTGGATAACTGGAATATGAGGGTATTTGAAGAGCAATCCTTTTCAGGGGACATTTCTCCTCTGATCTTCTTCCAGAAAAGGATTATTTTAAAGTTCCTTGTGACGTCTCTGATTATAAAGAAGTACTGTCTATTAAGAATCATCATACACTGTATAGTGAAAGGAGCATTTGGACTGGATAGCTAGAAAATGAGGGCATTTGAAGAGCAGGGGATATTTCTCCCTGATCTTCTTCCAGACTGACGTAGATGTAGGTCATAAGAATGAGGAGCCGACAAATTTGATTTCATCACCGCCAGAACTCAACCTTCTCTTTAATCAGGGAACAAACACGAGAGGGCAGTTAACTCTTCAAACAGGCCCGGGCGAAATGACGCAAATTCATACCTATGGCATTCTCTCGGCTGCAGTCGCTACGTCATAGCGAGCTTGACAAATCAATTGATTAAGTGTCGTTCCCTGGGGAATATTTGTATGAAAGTTACACAAATCACCATTAAAGGTAGGCGTTACTACTGCAGCTAGAAGGGATTAGACCACACAGCGAGCCATCGAGGTCACTGTGACAGGTGGCTATCTCATTAACTCAGCTCTCATTTAACATAAGAAAAAGAGGATCATGGGGGACCAACAGGCACCGATTTGGGAAGTTTTCTATATAGAGGGAGCAAGTAGCTACAAGTAGGACAGTGTGCCTTTAAAGCTAATCTTGAGCTCTGGTATGGGCACCTTATGCGAGAGAACATGACTATAATTCATTCTGGATTGTTTATCCTGCAGTAGATTGACTGTTTGAACCAGTCAAATAAAAACAACCTCACAAAAACTTGCTGGAAATCATCTTCAATGAAAACTACAACTCTCATTGCACATAGGGACCTGTATAAAAATACATGGTGTCGGGCCAACATTACAGTGAACATGTACATGTACATTACCTTGTATCTATCTACTGGTATGCTCATTTCTCAGCCCATATACATTTTCTACCAAAACCGTTTGGCACATGTCATTTTATTTGTAATCTTGAACATTCAGTGTTAGTTTTCTTAGACCCCTGTTACACATGCGTCGGCTTTTAAAGCGGGCCCCGGAGGCGGCCTCACACCTGCAATTTGAAGCCGCCTCGAGATCATCAAACCCCTGTTACACATGATCTCGGGCCCGCAATTTTGCGTCTACACATAGGCCGGCCTCACGTCGCCTTTTCACGAGCTGATATTGGGGCGGACTCCAGAAAGATAGAAAGAGAAAGTGATAGAATGATAAAAACTAAGAATAACATAAGAGAAGGGGATAGAAGGAAGAAACAAAGAATAACATAAGGAAAGACAGAAAGAGAAAGTGTGATAAAAACAAAGAATAATATAAAAGAAGACAGAAAAAGAGAGTGATAGAATGATAAAAACAAAGAATAACATGAGAGAAGATGAAAAAAGGAAGAAACAAAGAATAACATAAGGAAAGACAGAAAGAGAAGGTATTAGAAGGAAGAAACAAAGAATAACATAAGGAAAGACAGAAAGAGAAAGTGTGATAAAAACAAAGAATTACATAAGGAAAGACAGAAAGAGAGAGTGATAGAATGATAAAAACAAAGAATAACATAAGAGAAGGTGGCAAGCGCGCCCGATGTATTATGTTGATAATGATGACAGGTTACGTCACTTCCGCTTATAAGCCGGCCCCGAGTCCACTTTGGTGTTACACATACCGATTGCGGGACTGAGGCCGGCCTCAAACCACATCCAGAGGTGGACTGAGTCCTCCTGGCCTCAGTCCGGCTTTTCGAAAAAAGTTGGTGTTACACATACGTCGAGCCGACTCCGGGGCCGGCCTCAGTCCACTTTCAGACGTACTGTATGTGTAACAGGGGTCTTAGATTCTGTGTGTATTCATTTTCTATCATTATCAGTTCTCAAGTTCATTTTTAAGGTTGGAATGTTGGCATGAAACTATTTCATTTATTTTCATTGCCTAATATAACAAACACATACATGTACTGTTCACCCTGTAAAACAGTAACATTGGTTATACATGTACTGTACATCAAATTTTAATATTGAATGTTCATTCATGTACATTGAATGTATGTGATGTATCTGTAATGTACATTGAATGCACTTGATGTATTTGTAATGTACATTGAATGCACTTGATGTCTTTGTAATACACATTGAATGCACTTGATGTCTTTGTAATGTACATTGAATGCACTTGATGTATTTGTAATGTACATTGAATGCACTTGATGTATTTGTAATGTACATTGAATGCACTTGATGTATTTGTAATGTACATTGAATGCACTTGATGTATTTGTAATGTTCATTGAATGTACTTGATGTACATGTATTTGTAATGTACATTGAATGCACTTGATGTATTTGTAATGTTCATTGAATGTACTTGATGTACATGTATTTGTAATGTACATTGAATGTACATGATGTATTTGTAATGTACATTGAATGCACTTGATGTATGTTTTTGTAATGTACATTGAATGCATTTGATGTATTTGTAATGTGTACATTGAATGCACTTGATGTATTTGTAATGTACATTGAATGCACTTGATGTATTTGTAATGTGCATTGAATGCACTTGATGTATTTGTAATGTACATTGAATGCACTTGATGTATTTGTAATGTACATTGAATGCACTTGATGTATTTGTAATGTACATTGAATGCACTTGATGTATTTGTAATGTACAGCATTCCTAGCTGTGCAGGAGCCCTAGACTGTGACATACCAGCACGATTCCAATTAAGGGGGGCGTAATCACCACCCCCTACCAGTCCTTAGTTCCTTCATCCTACACAGGTGCGCTGCGGTGCCCCCCATGTTGACCCTAATTAATCCTGACATTAATAATCCAAAATGGCCCACTATATTGTTTCACAGCTCATGGTGAAGCTGGAGTCGGAAAGGCCGGTCGCAAAAGGTCGCCTGTCGACTTTTGACACCTTTGCAAATTATTGCTATGAGAATATGACAGAAATGTGTGTACATTTAAATGGCATGAAAATGTATTTGAATTATAAATTGTGATTTGAAGCAAAATATAATTTTATTTGCTCTAGGAATTGACTGAAATTAAGTCTTGAAATCAATTTGTTAATAAAATGAATCATGATTTCAATCAACATATAGTAGAAACAATTTCTTGTAATTTAGCTCCTTAAAAGGTGATACCTCCTCAACCTTTGTAACTTAATACCAACCACTATAAACCATGATTACTACTAAATTACATAAAGACCTAGTAATCTAACACTAATTTTCAGACACCATGTTGGGTTTATAATTGTATTTGTAATGTACCGGTAGTCCGGTACCTTCCGCTAATGAATACATTTTAGGTCCAATAAACAAAGATAATATTCTTGTTTCAAAAACTTGCATGCCATGGAAAATAACAGTTTTGAAAAAAATAATGTACACGTGTGCACCTGGTGTTTTTTTGACCAACAAGTTTTTATTTCCCTTTAACCCCATTTTCCCCTATGATAATTAATTGCTCAGGACTGGATTTCCATGTACATGTAGATGTACATGTATATTTTTCTTGCGTAGAAGATGCACGTGGCAGCTTGAACCTTGTACATAATTTCATTTCATTTCATTTATTTTTCCACATTCAAGTTTAAAGGTCATGCAAATACAATATACATTATACAAAACAAAGAAAGAAAAAACCAAGTGTAAGTGACAAAGGGAGAAATAAGATGATAAACCAGTATGCAGAGGGGAAATACAAAACAAAACTAAATTTGCTAGTCAGGGTTAATCCCCAAAATATTTAATAATGTAATGTTCTGTCACACATGGAGTTGAGCCCTTTTTGCACTGGTCTTCCTTTGTCTAGGAAGCACAGAACATGTGTGTGCCATTGACCTTGGCTGGTGACTCATACAGATTGTTGATAACCAATTGACATTTCCTACAATAAATTTGCGGTGAACGGTGTTTAAACTCGATTAACAGGTCACATTTTGTGACTTTGAAGACTTACAATGTACATGTACAGTAGATCCATTTGTGTTATACCCCCCCCCCCCTTCCTCAAAACAAATCAATACAAAAATACATGTATTTATTTCACTGGAGCAAAAATTAACATTGTGTGTAGCAAATATAATTCTCCAAATGTTTCTGAATGAAACATTACGTCTCAAAAGCTTTCTTAATGATTGCCTGACATAGCAGAAAATGATGCATGCACTGGGGATTCTGTATTCCAGTGAGAACATCCCCTCTTCTATTTAAGCATATTTAATAAGATTATTTATAAACATTACTTCTTTATTGCACAATTGAACTATAAATTAAGACCGACTGGTAAACCACATGTACAGTACATGTAGTTTGGAAACTATACTTGTGAACAGATTATTTTTACATGTACATGTATACAAGTACCCAAGATGTTTAAAGATTGTACATTCATGATTGCTTTTAATAACCATATCACATGGTTTTGAAAATATAGACTGGGAAGGGGTGGGGGGGGGGGGAGGTTTGATCATTGTTTGGCTGATTGTATATTTCAGGGCTTGTACATTTCCAACATCATTGCGCAACTATCATTTTGAATGGAGACCTCAAGTTTGTACTTTACATGTACACTGTATGTATGTATGTCAAGCCCAGATTCCCAGCGAGTCTAATGCATGCACAATGTATGCAACTAGCATTTCTTGTGGTTTTACTCCTGACGTCGACAAAGATCTACAGCGACGCACAAATACGTCAGTACCTTTTCAAAGTGCATTTTGGAGGGCTTCACCAAGCTTTTTTTTCCTTCTAAATGACATCACCGAACGAACCATGAAAATACATGATTTGAAATCTTGGGCAGGCCGAAGCCTCACTTTGCTCGACAAACAGAAATAATGTGTGATCTCTCTTTGATGTGCGTGAAATGTGCAGTAATGCACTTTGCAGTGTTGTATTCCTTATTTGCACAGAACTGGTACACAATAGGTTGCCCCGACAATAAATACTGTTGTGCCTTTCATGAGTAGTAGTAATGATCATGAAAATAACAGTAGACTGTTCTTTTATAGTGCATTTCGTATTGTGATATATTGTTGTTGCATTTCATAAGAACTGCAAAGTGATTACCTACATGTATTAAAGCTTTCAATGTACATGCACTGTAGCTCTATTAACAATTCTCATTTCACAAGGAATTATCATTTTTGGTACCCTCTTTCTATGCCTGGGTAGAGTGTGGCAAGTAATAATAAAATGCCTTTTTAAAGGAGGTTTAGTATCAGTACTTGGCGAATAAAAAACATTTTTGCGGGGTTAAAATAACAAGAGCTCAAAGAGCGTTAAACTTTGTACATGTGATCTACATCATTGCTCTTTTCTCTAGGAGACGCGATCACTTTACAATTAGTCTCGCCTCTAGGTGTTTTCTCGTAGACATGCTCATTGCCACATAATGTCAAGCCGATAGGGTTTCAACTTATGAAATCTGGCGAGGCTCTTTAGAAAGTTTGCCTTCTGCAACATGAGTTGTTTTGAACAAGGTTTGATTTCTCGTTGAATTTTTCCAAATAATACTTGTCTTCCTTTCACTCTCATTTTTTTGTTGTTGTATAGAATGTTTTGACTCTACTTCATTTTGCTGCTCTACACATGTACATGTACATTTACACAGGGTGACAAGACATTTAAAGGCAACACTTACTCCAGGCTGTATTCCAGCTACATGTATGATACAGGGTTAGGGACTTAGGGTTGCATTGAATTTGACATCTTTTGTGTCTTGGCATATATTTATTTCACCTTTCTCTCTCTTTCTCTCTCTCTCTTTCTCTCTCTCTCTCTCTCTCTCTCTCTTTCTCTCTCTCTCTCTCTTTTCTCACTCTCTTTCTCGCTCTCTTTCTCTCTTTTTTCTAGTTCTCTTTTTTCTCGTTCTCTTTCTCTTTGGTAATTAATTGTGAATGGCATACCTGTACATGTAGTTAGCTCCGGATTTAGGATTTCCCCCCCCCTTTTTTTCAACCAGACCTTAATTGGCATTCATAACACACAATGTCATTTCCTTCTCCTAAAATGTTGACTCTATAATACTTATCAATACATTTCTTTGCCAAATTCTCATTTCAAATACATGTAAAAGCTTATGGGTATTTTGAGTCATGATCAATCCCATTGCTCCCCCCTATGCAATGTAAAACAAAAATCTAAATTTGTGAATGCCTTCATAAATAGACTTCATTGATTAAAATTGTTATTTGAACAATAATATCTGTTATTAGATAATTCACTGTTTGACAAAGTGAGGCAAGAAAATCTCGCCAGCAATTTATGATAACATCAATACCATTATTTATTATTCACCACACCTTTCCACAATAACTTCATCATGATTTATTCATGACATCAGGAATGTATGGTGGCTCCTAAGGGACACGCAAACGCAAAATTTGACGTATACCTATGCAACAAATTTGTGGATTTTCACGTCAAAGACGTGAAAATCCACAAATTTGACGTATACCTTTGCAACAAATTTGTGGATTTTTACGTCGAAGACGTGAAAATCCACAAATTTGACGTATACCTATGCAACAAATTTGTGGATTTTTACGTCAAAGACGTGAAAATCCACAAATTTGACGTACACCTTTGCTTGGTAATTTTTTCGTTTTTCTGTACTCAATGGCCCTGAAGGGACACGCAGACAAAAAAAATCTGCGTCCAATATTCATGTCTGCGTGTCCCTTTTGGGAGACGCAGACGTGAATATTGGACGCAGATTTTCTCTCTCTCTCGCTCTCTCTCCTGTCCTTCGTCCCTTCCCATTCTCTCTGTACTATGAGTATTCAAAATTCGAAAGCGGAGAGAGAGAGAGAGAGAGAGAGAGAGAGAGAAAAGGAGAGAAGGGGAGAGACAGATTGGGGGAGAGAAACGTTGAAAGAAGAGAGAGAGAGAGAGAGAGTTAGAAAGAGGATAAACAGATTGGGAGAAAGGTGAAGAGGAGAGAGAGGGAGAGAGAGGGGGGAGACACAGATTGGGAGAGAGAAAGGGAGAGACAGATTGGGAGAGAGATATGAGAAAGAGGAGAGAGAGAAAGGCACATTGGGAGAGAGAAATAGAGAGGGGCAGACAAATTGGGATAGACTGAGGAGAGAGAGGGGAGACACAGATTGGGAGGGAGAAAGGAGGAAAAGATCGAGAGAAGGGGAGAGAGATAGAGAGAGAGAGATGGAAAGAAATAGAGAGAGAATAAAAGGGTGGGATAGGAGGGGGGTCAAGTCGCAACAGGATGCACAAAAAGAAGTAAGTGCCTACCTGCTTGGCAATGGGAGAAGAAGAAAATCAACAATTTCAATGTGTTTGTATTTCTTTGTGATTTTGTTGTCTATATTATTTTGTCTGAATTGAAATTGTAGACATGATGTTTAGGAGCCTCTACTGCTCTCTATTAACATATCCTTCTCTCTTCACCTTCTTTTCCCCCTTTCTCTCACTCCTCTATTTCCCTCCTTTTTTGTTTATCTCTCTCTCTATACGATTTCGTCAGGAAAATGCTTTTAAAAAAAATCATTGTAGGCCTACCGTATTTAATATTTGCTGTTGGTAACTAAATCAATGAAACAAATTAAGTCCACATGCATGCATGTACCAATATTGTTATTGTTATTGTTTCAGAACTTCCTCTATTAGTCATCTGATTGTCCTCAAACAATGATAATGATAGTGAATGAATAACATGTACATTGCAACATGTAGCATTCCATTGCCAAGCGCATCAATGTCCTCTTCTTGCTGAAAACGATAACAGTGAGACTTTAGACACACTTATAGGGTCTGCAATTAGAAGACTATGAGATACCAGCTGGTAATCCCTTTATCAGTAACTAGGCGGGCAGACCACCCATATACGCTTATCTTCCTGGTGAAAATCTGCTGGAAAATCTGCGTCCAATATTCACGTCTGCGTGTCCCTTTTGGGAGACGCAGACGTGTATATCGGACGCAGATTTTCATGTCTGCGTGTCCCTTCAGTGCCATTGAGTACAGAAAAGCGAAAAAATTACCAAGCAAAGGTATACGTCAAATTTGTGGATTTTCACGTCTTTGACGTGAAAATCCACAAATTTGTTGCATAGGTATACGTCAAATTTGTGGATATTCACGTCTTTGACGTATAAATCCACAAATTTGTTGCATAGGTATACGTCAAATTTGTGGATTTTCACGTCTTTGACGTGAAAATCCACAAATTTGTTGCAAAGGTATACGTCAAATTTTGCGTTTGCGTGTCCCTTAGGAGCCACCATAGGAATGGCAGGACGATGCTTTTAATACTATCATCAGGGTGGTCTGTAGCGGTTTTAACGTGTAAAGAGCAACAGGTTTTGAGGTTTGAAGATCAATTGCAGGTTCAAATTCATCCTCAATAAAAAATGATTTTTAGAAATTTGAGTCAACAAATTGTATGAAATCACTTCAGAGTATGGCTCAGAGCAAAGAATACCACAACTTCCTATTAAAGCCCTTCAGCGGGCAATGGACTCTGGCCTTACAGCGACTTGACTCTTTGTGCACTTCCGTTCATACTCCATCCAAGTTGCGATTTTTCACGTTTCAATTTGTGTTTGTAGACCACTCTTCTAGTGTAAGTTGTGTTTTTTAATAGATCCGATTAGATAAGATTTGAATCGATTCATTCACATCATGGTATATAAATCCACAATGTGCAAACTGCAATAAGCCTGCCTTCATTAGCTTGAGTTTGCCAAATAACCCGCTGATTTAACTATCCCGGGCAAATTAAACAGTTAATTTGCGTCTTCGTCAGCCCGCAGTTGCAATTAGCGGGATATTTGGTTGAGAAAATATCCAGAGAAATCTTGGTCCTGTTTCCCGTATCCCGCTATTTGGGAAATAGTGGGTTAATTTGCGCCCGTCCGAGCTAGTTTGTGATGAGCGTACCGGTCTGGTGAAGACGCAATTTTGAGCTTTGGGATAACATCCTGAGTCTTAAAATAGCAGATTATTTGGCAAACTCGAGCTGATGAAGACAGGCCTAATGTGCAAACTGCAACGTGAATGCACTCTTAACCTGTGGGAAGTTATTGAGGATAAAGTTTCCTGGAATTCTGCAGTGTGAGGTCACCAGTGAAAACGTTTTAGTACGTCCACATCTAAAGAAGATAAGCCCCTCCTCCTACGCACACATACATGTACATGTACACACGCTCTCACTTGTGTACATGTACAGTATGTACATGTAGTATTGGTGAGGCGGAGATGCGCTTGTGTTGTGTTTGGTTCTGCCTATTATTGTAATTTCAATGGATTTTGCTTCCAAAAGTGTATGACTTAGGAATAGAAAGACTTGTTAAAGTGGTCTGCTCCTTTAAAGGGCCCCTGCCATCCAAATACAAGTTTATTCCTGTTGGTGTAACAGATGATGTCACAAGGGGAATGAGATCTGGAGGATTGTAATGGTGGAGCTTTAATAGCAAGTTTGAAGAAAAAAATATTTCAACAAATATTTCAAAATCTATGAAACACATTCAGAAGTTTACAAAATATGAGATGTAAGAAGGACTACACAGTACACACCAACAGGAATAAACTTGCATTTGGATGGCAGGGGCCCTTTATGGAAGTTGATGCATATATATTGAAGAAAACAATATTTCATTTTCAACAAATATTCAAAAATCTATGAAACACATTCAGAAGTTTACATTTAAAAATATGAGTTGTATGCAGGACTACACACCAACAGGAATAAACTTGCATTTGGATGGCAGGGGCCCTTTATGGAAGTTGATGGATATACATGTACACTGTATGGTGGTATGAGGAGAAGGAAGCCTGCTTTCTCATTAGCGTGTTGTCTACGTCTTTAGGCCATTCTTGCCATTAGCTTGATTGGACCTTATGGCCTCCTCTCCTACCCCCATGTCTGTCTGCATGCATGCAACATGTGGCCTTGCTTATTGGCAGTGAGATGAAAACATACACTGTAGCCTACTGTCTACTATGACGCCAATATTGTATCAACCTATATATGAAGATCTACATGTACTGTACATTTCTCACTAACTCCAAGATTCTAATCAACGATTGGTCAAATGTGGTCACGTGTGATTCATTTACTGAGACTACCGTATTCCAAGGTTTTTTTTCATGAAACAGCATGCAATAGTTTCCAGTTCTATCCAACAATTTTTAATTAAGCAATGTGCTTGTAGTTTTTATTTTATTTACCCCCCCCCCCCCCCTTCATTCAGATAGGAAGCAGTAAACCCCAGGTTAAAAATAAAATAAGGATCTATAGTGTTATACGCTACCCACGTTATCTTATCACGCAGAGCTATACAGTGGATATGGTAGACCTTTCATGCAGTATCCATTCATTTTATACATGCTTAAACAAAATCTGTGGCGTTTTTTTGTTGCAGTTTACCCCATCATATCTGGACAGGCCTTTAGTCGGTCACATGTACAGTGTACAGTAGCTGCACTAAAGAAGTATCTATTATGCTTTTCACATCTACCAAATATTGCTTAACCCCGGGAAATAGGTGGGGCTAAGGGGGGGTCTTAGCCCCACCAATTCCTTCCTTAGCCCCACCAATTACCCGGGGTAATTTTAGCCGGCTTTCTGTTCACATTACGTTTTGCCAAAGTGGGCTAACCCCACAAATAGTACGGTACTATCTGGCCCTGCAAAATAGCAGGGTTAGCCGGGCAATTGCGGGGTTAGCCGGGCAATAATTGTGGTGCTAAGCTGCGTAGATGTGAACAGCAAAAAAAATAGTATGGGGTTAAGGATAGTATGGGGTTAAGGATAGTATGGGGTTAAGGATAGTCCGGGGTTAAGAAAAATAGATGTGAAAAGCATATATGAGTACCGTAATCAAGTCTTGTGCCATCAACACAATCATGGATTATCTCATAATACCTCCTGCAAATATCCACATGTACATGTATATCTGGGTTATCTATTCACTGCAAGAAGTGTTTGATACAAGGATATTTTCCTGATCAAAGTTCACTGTTTTGTAAAACAATAGTTGTGTTCACACCACAGACAGTCTGTTAACTTTGAAGTTTATCTTGAAGTTCAAAGGGACCGTGTGGATGCATTCAGGGTTATGAAACTTTAAAGTTTCCTCGAGGTCCTAAATCAAAGAGTGATCTTTATAAAGGTAATACAAAGTTTTGGGAAATTTTGAAAATTGGGTGGATAGTGAGTCTTTACAATAAGCACTAGAAAATTTAGCCCCTTAAACACTTCTGCTTTCGAGAAAAATTGAATAAAATAATTTACCGGTGAATTTTGATGAATTTCAAATAGCACCTACGCTACGGTACAATGCAGGGATGCCAGTTTTCAGGCAAAAGCCTGAATTCAGGCCCTGGCGAGTTATTTTCAAGCCATAGTTTATGTTTGTTTGTGTACAAGATACATGTAGCTCATTGTAGGTGGTTTTCAGGCCCTTCGATCAATTCTAACTGGCATCCCTGACAATGGTAGCTGCGACCATGGAAATCTCAGAATATGTAGTTGTGATATAATTTCCCATCGAGAATAGCTACCGGTTATCGGTCCATTTTAGTCAAGAAACATTGATTTATAGCTTAATTAATATCTTGACCTTAAGAGGGAGCTATACAACATAAAGAGTTTATCATTTTACAATTGCATAACTTTAGACTCGATTCCAATATGTTCATTTGAACCCAATTCATGACCCCATACCAAAACTTTGTATTACCTTTAAAGATAAATATGATGTTCCCATGTGAACATACATGTACATATACATGTAGCTACTAAGTACCTGTGGTATCTTTCATCCCTTAGCTAACAAAATCACAGCAGCAACATGTACATAGACGAAGAATTAGATTGTAAGTTATCTCTTTGCGCATAAGATAAACAAAGACAGATTATTTTAAGAAAAATATGCTACAAATAGAACTTTAACAAACACCAAATGGAGGTGTTTAGGTACAAATAGAGCATGAGTACATAATACAAGTATATTTCTATCCGTTTTGGTCAATTTAATTTTTTCAAAAAGTTATATAAGTGTACATTAAAGATTGAATTTAATTGTTCTCTTTGTCAAAATGAAAAAATTAAGGTGATGGGACACACGTTCTTGTGACTTGAGGCTTTATTTAGTAGAATATACAAGATTTGATACTTTGAGTTAGGTTTACAATTGCATGGGTTTTACATGTTAATAGTTGACATAGTAATTTGTGTATATATATGCTTTTTTCAAAAAATTACTCAAATCTGATAGTTCTTATCCATTTCTCTTCATTTGCTGATAAAGAGAGTTCTTAAAGTTGCTGTCATGTTAAAAAAACGTATGAAATGTATCGTGAGCAACTAGATGGAATTATTATCTAACTAAGATATGAAACGAGAGCTTTAGGTGAGATTTAATGAACTCTAAAAATGTTCTACATTTCAGTCATGTACAGTGTACGGCTGTCTTGACTTTGGCAGAAAGCCAAATATCTTGTGAATTAGCATGATTCGCAGATTATTATCTCAACTATACATACCTGTACGTACTATGCACAGGTACTTCATATTGCGGCAAAAACGTGCGATCCTGTACGTGCTTGTAAATGCCACCAGGCCTTAAATTTCAATACTTTTAGGGCAAGGCCACTTTTCTGAAGGGCACATTCCTATATTACAGCACAAATAGGAAGAATTGGAAAGGGCACAAAAAATCTCCAAGGCCATCGAGAGGGGCATTGAGGCCAATCAAAGGGGCATTGGTGGCCTTGGATTAATTTAAGCCCTGTGCCACATACAGTTTTATTAGGTTTTGACTCTACCTATTTATATTTTGCCATGTCCTTAATTTTTTAAAGTTGGAGGATTAAAGATGAATCTTGTTTTTTCTACTTCATTTCCATTACCCAAATTATCTAAATCGAAAAACATTCTACAACTACATGTACCTGTAGATGTACATGTAGGTCATGTACGGCTGTCCTGACCTTGGCAGATAGCCCAATCTCTCTGGAATCAACATGATCGCACATTGTTATTCAGTACCGGAATAATCAGGTATCATAAGTTTTTAAACAAACAGGAGAACATTTGCCAACAAACATCTCTTCCAAACTGCAAAAAGCAAATAGATCTTTCTTCTTGAGGCGCTACTTGAAGATTGAGCATTGTGTATCCATGTGATGATGTCCTTGTCCTTTGGCCAAGGTGGTAGTCTGCAAGAATAGACTCTGGTTTTAAGGTCTTGCATAATATATATGTACAAGCACTTGTGTGTCTAGAGTCAAGACTAAGCCAGATTTGCAGTGGCTGCATAAAAATATGACGGGCAGGAGCAGCTATAATTGCAAGGCATTAATCTATATTTTCCACTTCATACCCAGGATAGAAATGGGGACCTGGTAGGATGATGAAAGCCTTTAATTGCCATATATCCCTCACAGTGACCACACAGTAGGAATACTCCCCAGGGAGTGGAGATGGTGCACATTTGTTATTGAATGAATCCAATGACCGGGGTAAAAATATCTGTTAATGAATAATATTTAAATAATATTTAATTTGTATATAGCGCTTAATATACAAATGTCTCTAAGCGCTTTACAAATATACTTTTACCCCGGTCATTGGATTCAGTGCTTGCCCGCACACAATGTGTGCACAATCTCCACTCCCTGGGGAGCATTCCAGCCAGGCGTTACATGACGCTCAAAAACTGTTTGACCAACAATGACGGTCGCATCCTACCGGGTACCCATTTAACACCTGGGTGGAGCGTAGCAATTGCGGGTTAATATCTTGCCAAAGGATATTAGTGCCGTGTCGGGATTCGAACCCTCGACCTTCGCATCTCCAAGTCAAGCGCCTTAAACCACTCGACCACGACACTCCCATGGAGTACATTAATCCAGATTATTATTACGCAGTGATAGAAAAATAAAAGAATGATTTGATGTTGAATGACACCATACATGTAGGTTTATGCCACTCAAAAAAGGTGTCATTTGAATATACAGTATGTCCATCTTTTTTTCAGAAGTTTTTGACACAGTCGGACATGCTTGCCTGTGACACCCTGGGGAGCCCCTGGGGAGCCCCTGGGGAGACCCTGGGGAGACCCTGGGGAGACCTGTATGATCAGACATCTTACATTTCAAAGTAAACAAAGGGAAATGTTCCAGCAAACAGCTCTCGAGATGGGCGTCAACAAAGACTTGAGATCAGCTGTTTGTAGATCAAGCTTTCTGCTTCCATGAAGAGACCCCCCCCCGGGCACCTGTCCGGTCCAATATGAACACTACTTATGTACATTATGTACATGTATTGGCCACTTCACATGTTACAGTGATGCAAATATATGCCTTGTTCACACATACATGTACAGTGTGTGTACATGTAGCTTGGTAAACTGCTGTTATCCATCGCAGTTTAGAGATTTCTTGTTTTTCTAAATTAATCATTTTTCGTCCTCGAATTGGCAACAGTTAATCTCATTTTCCAGTCTTTTATAGTTTGAAAAAAATTAAAATGTTTATCAAATGAAATAATAATAAAGAAAATTTGCAAGATATTGAACTGAAGAAGTGCCAATTTGTACACAAACAAATTAATTATATGATTGAAACCACATTGCCAATTTTGAGACTTTAATGATTAGTTGCAAATAAGTCGCTCTCATTCGAGAACAGCACAATTTACTGCATTGGAAAAAGATTGCAAATTATTTGTGATTCTTTGTGTTTTTGCTCATTTACAATGTGTAGCATTCTGAACCAATAGACACTGGACAAAAATTCAAAGGATAAACTTTCCTGCTCTGGGTTACACATAGAAATGGTTCATTTTTCTGCAGAATTTTGTTTGTTCCCAGTTGTTTCCAAAGTTATATCTGAAACGGGATGATTTGTTTAATAATGCATGGCCCTTGTGTACGAAGAGGACGTGGGAAAGTCTGACTGTAAACAGCTACTGAGGAGGCTTGAATTTAAATGAGAAGTGAACAAAAACACCCTTCGTATATTTTCTTGAGGCCTTTTTCTCCTTCTGTAAAAGAACGATTTCTGACGTGTATGTTTTTTATGGTTTGTTTCCAGAGCATCTTTTGTTAATCTTTTTGTTTCCAAACAAGCTTTTATTTGTGGAGCTTTCCAGAGAGAAATGCTGTCTTATGTCTTATTTTTTTTCAACTACTGTACATATGTTTTATTTATGTTTGATATTATGTAGATCAGCTACATGTACTTGAGAGGGAGAGAGAGAGAAAGAGGGACGAGGAGAAAGACATGGGGCCTGTTTTCATCAGCTCGAGATTGAACTATCCCGATCACAAATTATCCAGTTAATTGCGTCTTCATCAGCCCGAAGTTGCAATTAGCGGGATATTTGGTCAAGATATCTTGGGCTAGTTTGCACAATATCTCGCTATTTGGCAAAATATCCCTTTACTGTCCGGTGCGCCCTCACCAGCCCGAAGACACTCACTATGCGCAAACGCTGAGCAAAATATCTTGAGCTAATTTCTTGAGCTTGAGTTTCAAGTCTCGAGCTGATGAAGACAGGCCTACAATGTAGATAGAGAGAGAGAGAGAGAAAGGGGGGGGGGGGGGGGCAAAAGAGGGGATTAAAAGACTCATGGCCCTTGTGGCTGTGAACAGACAAAAAAAAAATCTCTAACAATCAATTTTCTAGGGCAGTAGTTTGCCAATAAAGCCCACATTACAGAAGAGCTCATGCGTAAATAAGAAACGCTACATTTATCATTAATTTATTTGGGTATCTTATCAGTAACATTACCTTCAACTCTTCAGGTGTCTGTCTGGACAGTAGGAAAGGGTCAAAGGACTTATGATGTCTGGAAAAGTTTAACACACTTTATAATAGTTGAATATACAGTTAACGACTAAACTATTCATACCCTGTTATTTTTTAGATGTCACCCCCAAAAAATGTGTTTGAAGACAAAATTGATTTAAACAAATAATAATTTGGGTTTTCTGTTGTACACATAAAACCTAAATTTTGTATTCTTTCATTAATATTCAACTTCAAACATATTTTTGGGGAAAATTCCTTGCAGAAATGTGTCTAACATGACACCCTCTTTCGCATTATGATACAATTTAAGTGAAATTTTGCCATCAAGTTTTTAGGGCTGCCAACGCTTTAGAGGGGCTTTAAGCGCAGTAGAGTATGTTCATTCACATGTAGTAGCTGTGCTGTATTAAAGGGACATACCTGTACATGTATTATGATTTTCCTTGCTCTGTTCTCACTCCAGGCAAGAGTAGTATTATGTGAGATATAATGATACCCATATTAATCCAATCACTTTTTCCTCTTTCCCTTTCTCCTCCTTATTCAGGTGGCCATTAAAATCATCGACAAGACGCAATTAGAGGGCGACAACATCCAGAAGATTGTCCGTGAGGTCAAAGTGATGAAGCTCCTAAGTCATCCACACATCATACGCCTCTACCAAGTGATGGAGACAGATAGATACATGTACCTTGTTACCGAGTACGCCAGCGGAGGGGAGATATTCGGTAAGACCCGGTGGTGGTTCTGTGCAATTCTGTATCACATCTTTCTACGACTTATGCTCTGGTGACAAATGCTCTGTTGTCAATTTTCCTGGCCCCGATCCTAACCCTCAACATAAACCTAACCCTTTAACTGTATAAACGTGACCCTGACCCCGAACGTAACCCTAACCCTCTAACCCTCTAACCCTCACCCTGACCCTAAACATAAACCTAACCCTAAAACCCCATAACTGTATAACCATGACTCTGACCCTTAAACCCTTACCCTAATACCCTAAACATAAACCTACATGTAACTCTATAACTTTATAACTCTAACCCGGACCCTTACCCTCAATCCTATTCTATTGACTGTAAACCTACTGTTACTCTAAAACCTACCGGTACATGTATAGCCACCGTAATCTATCATTTATACCTGACAAAATAAAGCAAATTTCACTCCCGCAAATATGGGGTCTAACTTGATGCTGAGTTACACAGGGTCCAGTTTTGTGTTCCAGTTTTATTTCCATATGATGAGGCACATGTCTGCATGCGATAATTAATGTCTCTCATATCCCTTTCATATTATTAGGGTATGAGAGAGTTACTTCCGGACCGAGTCCGTACTTGGTCAATACCAATGAGTTGATATGACCTGTATTGATCAGCAAAAGTTGAATCTGCACTCAGTGGAGACCTTTAGATCTGCTTTGAGTGGAGGTTTGAGTCAAGGCCCTCTTTCTATTCTATTACTACTACTGCTACTACTACTACTACTACTGCTACTGCTACTACTACTACTACTGCTACTACTACTACTACTACTACTACTACTACTGCTACTACTTCTACTACTACTACTTCTACTACTACTGCTACTACTTCTACTACTACTACTTCTACTACTACTGCTACATGTATATGGTTCTGAAGCAGTACTCATTTTGTTCTTGGCTATCAAAGGGGTATCGCTGTAAGATTGCCCTTTCCAACAATTCACATTTCTGCCTTCCCAAGCTATTCTTATGACGTAACCACCTGTCACACTTCTTATCGTTGACATTTTCAAAGTGTTAACGTTCACAACGCATGCGCCTACTAAAATGTACATCCTCAGTCTGTTCTGCTGTAGTAAGTCTTGAAGAAATACAGTGAAACCTGTCTATAAAGACCACCCAAGGGAGACTAGAAAAATTGTCTTTATAGGCAGGTGGTCTTTTATATGTACATGTTTCAAAGAAAAATAATTTTCAAGGGAAACAAAAAATGTAATCTTTGTAGACAGGTGGTCTTTCTATACAGGTGGTCGCTGAAGCAGGTTTTACTATAGCATATACAGTCAAACATGTCTATTGAGTCCACCCACAGAAAACAGAGAAAGTGGTCACTGTAGACAGGAGGCTTTTCTATACAGGTTCTACAAGACACGTCTTTCTCCAGGGAGACAGAATGCATGGCCACTATAGACAGGTGGCCACTATTTAAAGACAGGGTTTACTGTATTTGTTATGAAAGGTTTTTTTATATTTTACTTCCGCTACTTGATGACTTCTTCTTGCCAATAAGCATCCTCCTCATTTAGACCAACCTTTAATACTGCTTTCTTTCTTCACCACATCTTTCCATCCAATCTTCGGTCTTCCTCCCCCTCTTGCGCCATCCACTTCCAGATCCCACGCTCTTTCCAACATGTTCATCATCTTCCCTTCTCCACACATGACCAATCTATCTCAATCCACTTCTCTCTACAACTGCCACCGCAATTTCTTCCAGACCCCACCTTTCCATGAGTATGTATGCAAGTACAGTGAAACCTGTATATAAAGACCACCCAAGGGAGACAAGAAAGTGGTCTTTACAGACAGGGGGTCCTTAAACGTACAGGTTCCCTTTATACTACATGTTTCATTGAGAAACCATTTTCAAGGAAAACAAAAAAATGTGGTCATTGTAGACAGGTGGTCCTTTCTATACAGGTGGTTGTTAAAGCAGGTTTGACTGTATATTGAATTTGAAATGGATGAATCTAAACTTGTGTAAACTCTTTTGTTGTTGTTGTTGTCTCCTTTATATTTAGATCATCTTATATCGCACGGTAAGATGACGGAGAGAGAAGCTCGGCAGAAGTTCAAGCAAATCGTTGCGGCCGTCCATTACTGTCACAAGCGAGGCATAGTACATAGAGACCTGAAGGCTGAAAATCTTCTTCTTGATGCCAACATGAATGTGAAAATAGCAGGTGAGAATTTTCTCTGTCTATTTCCCTTTTTTTGTTTAAAGCCCCACTGCACTTCTTGTAGAGCTCTACTTGCTCCCTCTATATAGGAAACTTCCCCAATCGGTGCCTGTTGGTCCCCCATGATCCTCTTTTTCTTCTGTTAATTGAGAGCTGAGTTGATGAGATAACCACCTGCCAGTGACCATGCAGGGTGGTCTAATCCCTCATTTACACTAGTACAGATGGCCTTTAAAGTAGAGGTGTTGTGGTAGAGTTGTTTAAGCACTTGAATTGAAATTCAGAATGCCGTGGGTTCTGCCCCCAACACGGCACTGATGTCTTTTGGCAAGGCATTAATCTACATTTGCCAATCCATACCAAGGAGAAAAATGGGGACCTAGAAGGATGATGAAATTCTTTGTGTTAGTAATTGCCATATGCCCTCACGGTGACCATTTGGTAGGAATATTCCCCAGGGAGTGGAGATGGTGCACATTGAGGTGGTGAATGAATCTGATGACCAAGACAGTTAATAATATCTGTAAACTAAAGCACTTATAGATGGTATTTCGTATTAAGCGCTTTATAAATCCAGATTTTTATTTAATTTTAAGCTGTTTGATTTTAAACCTTTCAATCCTGTGAGCATTAACTATTTCTATCATACCCCCCCCCCCCCCCCAGAAAAAGAAAGAAAAAGATTTTAAACATTGTGTTGTTTGTTTGGATCAAGAATAAGTCAGGAGCAACCTGAAACAGAAGATCTTCTATGTGCAGGGCTGACTACTATTCCTGTGTTTAAGGAACACCAAGCCTTTACAAAATAAAGTGTACCTGCCAACTTTTCATAGCAAAAATTAAAATTAAGAGTGCAATTTGTGTACTATTTGTAGTACAAATGGAATGGCTACTTTATGCTGGCCTTCAAACTAATAAACACAAACCTACATTCTTTCCTTTTTTGAGTAAACGCACACAAATTGCACTCTATTTCTAATATATTCCTGAGAGGTTTTCTTGATTAAAAGCAACTTAATAATCAGGGTGGACATACCCTTTAAGTGCAGTGTACTGCTATCATAATGTTGTGACAATTTTTTGTTGTAGGTGCAAACGGCCTTGTGTCGAATGAGGTTTAATCCATAATATTCTTTCCTTGGCACATCGATCCGCAAATTTTCCCCTCCGTGTTCTGTATAGGCTTTGATTTTGCTTTATTCCATGTTGTATTTCCCTCTTCTTTTTATTAAAGGTCATAGTCTATTGTTCTTCTCCTGTAGTAATTGATTTTCTTCTCTTTATTTTTCCCTCTCTATTTGTTTTTTTTAATATATTTTTTTTATTGAAAATTGAATAAAATCTACATGCTGGATAGACAGCTCTTATTTATTAGCAGGGAATTTACAAGCTTAGCTTTTTACTAGATTCTCCCATAGTTCACTACAAATGTATTTGTTTAATTTCAGTTTAAATACCATGCAATTGTATCTATACATGTACATGTATCTCTGTATGTTAAAGATGTTCATGCGTGGGTACATGTATATAGTCGTTCGCGAAGTAGGCAACTTGGCAATCACTACATAACACTGAGCCTATGGGTATTACGCTTCTGTGCGTATGTCTGTGTGCTGCCCTCTATATACCAATGCTTGAGCAACTTTAATTCGACTATATTATTACTTTTATAGCCTGATATTATTGTATGTATTTTTTTTACACCTATTACAAGTCTTTTCATTCTTAATATTGTTTATGGCTAAAGAGTGTGAATGTAAAACTAAACTGAATCTAAAACTGAATTGTCTTATATTTTCTTCCCCACCTTCCTTCTTTGCAGATTTTGGTTTCAGTAATTTCTTTGAGAAGGACCATCTACTGAAGACATGGTGCGGGAGCCCTCCCTACGCCGCACCAGAACTCTTTGAAGGCAGGGAGTACAACGGTCCAAAGGCTGATGTGTGGGTAAGTCCTGTAGCACGTTGAGAGGGATAGTTGCGACATGATCAGGCATGTGCACTCCATTCCAGGAACTCTAAATCGTTCTCTCCTACTGTACATACAGTTTGTATGGAAGGGAATTCTTTCAGCGCTCAATGAGTTTGAGCTATAAAGGAAGTAAATAACTTCTAGTGATGTACCTATATCTAGTCTACTAGCTGGGAGTAAGTCTAGCCACCAAAGGCTCGTGATGTTAAATTTGATTAGTTGTAGTAACATGCTTTATTAAAGTAGTCATGATTATGTAAGAAATTTTGATGCTGCACCAGAACACTTTGAAGGCAGGTTGAATGGCTGATGTATGGGTAAAAAGCCCATAGCATATTGAGAGAGACAGTTACGATAACAAGAGGTGCTTGTGTCACATTAGTGCCCCAAATCCAAGTCTTTTCCCCTCAAATCAATTTGTTTTGGATAATGTG
>JAVYIG010009899.1:70000-73765 GCA_035222895.1 Strongylocentrotus droebachiensis
TCATTTAAAAGTCTAATGACCTGCTCAGAGGAGATGGTTTTTACTAAATTCCCTACCAATTTTAATTATTATTATTATTATTATTATTATTATTTACATTCTGCGCTTTTCCCAGAGCGGCCCAAAGCACTTACAACAAGAAGAATTCTACAAAAAATGAAATTAAAACTTATCAATTTCACCTTCATTTTTTCAGTCTAATGACCAACTAGAGGAGATGGATAGCGACCCAGAGGAGCCCAGCCCTGAGGCCCTCGCCCGCTACCTTCAAATCAGAAGGAACACCGTCATCCCAAGAGACCCCTCTGGCACAAGGTCCCCGCGGCCTTGCGAGCCAAAGCTCCCAGCCCCTCCCCAGCTGGCCTGGTATGGGGCTGGGTGGCATGGGGGCTTGGAGGGGGAGGGGAGGGCGACGCCCATCTGGCTGGCTTGTTGGGACTGCCGTTTGGTGGGGCAGGTGCTGCGTACAACATCAATCTGCCACAGAACTTGCCTCTGTTGATGCCTAACCAAGCAGAGCAACAGCTTACATACAAGGAGCAGAACCTGCTGAAGCCGCCCGTCCTAGAAGCCACCGCAGGGCAGTCTAGCTTTGGTCGCAGGGCGTCCGACGGGGGAGCAAACATGTACCTCAACATCCAGCAGTTCAGGAAGCAACTACAGACCACCGTCCGCACCAGCCAGCCAGGGGACATAGGCGCAACTGGACAGGTACGTACTCCCAGGGTGGTGTTTCACAAAGATCCTAAGTTAAAATTAACTCAAAGTTGGACTTAAACATTATGGAGAGCCATTTGTAGCCTTTAATGAAATAAATATATCTAAAAGCAAAAATTGAAGTATTTTAGACTTCTCGTAAATTCCACATGAAGAACATGAAATCTCCTGAGATAATAGAAAATATGAATGATTTGAATCAACATTTATGCCTTTAAAAATAACTTTTATAAACAAATTTCAAAGATGCTAACGGCTTTCCATAATTGTTAAGTCCATCTGAGAGATAAGTTCAACTTAGGATCTTTGTGAGACCACCCCCAGGAACTGTCAACTGCTTCATCGACTTTTGCTTGGAGGAAGTTGTGGTATTATTCCTTATATCGATTTACATGCATTCATTATGTGACTCGAATAATGTTCTTGTTATGTACTGTCTGCTGAGAGCTGGTATGGTGTTGAATCATTCTTGATCAACATTACTTAACATCCTTCTAAAGTTTCTGGTTTGCTATAAGTTGTTCATGGCCTTGTATCCCACAGCTTAGCAATTAATTGAACGATTGATCGATGGTACGATCCATTGATTGTACATCATGTTAAGCTTCAATATTAGCAATCAATTCTCGCTACCCCCAAATAGCGATTCTGCCGAGATCCGGGGAAAATCCTGAAATCCGCATTGCATTATGGGATAGCTTTTCGACATTACAGCTTCCTGTGCAGGCGTTCGTGATCACAACACTCTCTTTCACGGTAGAGTTTAACGGCCTTTTGTGCTAAAGTCACTAATTCTGCCCGAAGCTTTCATTGCATATTATAATCTGTACCAATTACACTGATTGGCATCGATTTTAGCGTGCGTGAAAACTCTGCACAGCGAACACAGGCGCTAGCGCCAGCGGATTGGACTCTATACCGGAAGTTGTAGTGACGACCCGAGAGAGTGAAAATTACCTCGTCTCGCGAATTTCGAGATTTTCGTACCTATTTAGGGTAGCGAGAATTGCTTTGTGTTCTTCTGGGCCAAGAAGTAGTCGTCCGGATGCGCTTTAGATATACATCCTTTTCAAGAAACTGTTTCATAATGTTTTATATGATTTTTACATACATGTAGTTTGGTGCTGAGACATTACAGCAGAGATTATCAGATACAACTATGCCAGAGGAAGACGAGAACTCGGACGGAGAGCCTGATGAAGAGGCAATACGAAGGTGAGTGATAGAACGAAGGAATGGAATCTATAGATGAAGGAAAGAGGGAAGGAAAGAAATATGAATGAGTACGAGACAGATTGATTGAAATATGAATCAAATGATGGGGGTCCTTGTGACAGGTTGATTTCAATAGAAATGAAAGATGGATGTTGTTATGAAAAGTTGATAATCAGGTGTGTGACAGAACGAAAGGAATGGAACCTGTAGACGAAGGAGGGAGGGAAGCATAGATGCAATTGATAGAATGAATTTAATGTGAGTGAGACAACAAAAGAATGAATTCAAAAAGAAGGGAGAGGAATGGGTAGGAGAGAGAGTTAGGTTCATTAATTTGGTGGAAATAATGTGAAGAATTGGGAGCCTGATACATAAGTACTATTTGTGGAACTCAAAGAGCAGTAGTTTTGGAGATTTATAGGGATGGGTTAAGCAAAAGGAATGAAACAATTGTGAAAAAGAAGGAATGTATGTACAAGTAAAGGACTAGGTTAGAAAGGGAAGGGATGTTTAGAATTATGATTTATGAAATGCATCCACTCATTCTAAAATGAATTGAAAGGAAATACAGTAATTGGTCCAGCATATGTTTAATAATTGTAATACCCTACTAATTTCTGTTTTCCTTTTATCACAGATATCTTGACAAGGGTCGCTGCCGGCACACCATCGGTCCCCGACGTCCCCTCCCAAACAACGATATGCCTCTCGTCTCCCGCCCAGGCGGGATCGCTTCCTTCGACCGGAACTCTCCCCGCACCTCTTGCCTCCACCAACGCACGGCGGGCATCCGACGGCATGCCCAATCTCCAGTACTACCAACGGGAGCGTCTGGAACGGCTGGCCGCTACCGGAGGGGGTAGCAGCAGTAGTCAAAAGAGCTCTCTCAAGCAGCTTCATAAGGAGTGTCAGCAGTTACAGAAGCAGTTCAGCTCCCCCATCGATGCGCGAGCACAGGAGCTGCAAATGCAGATGCAACAGCATCAGCATCACTTACACAAGGAGAAGATGCAAACTGGATTGTAAAAACAATGCATAAACATTTGAAACTCCTATATCATGTACAGAGAGCTAGAAGGGTACTAACAGACTTAATACCTGTCTTGCTCTTTAAAGGCATCTTTTAACAATGTTAAATCGGAGATGCATGACCCTACGTGTTATCAGTGTCTGTGATATGGTGTAATATTGAAGCCCTAAAAAATCGCGTTTCAAAATGATCATGAAGTGCCTCAAAAAAGTAAAATCTTGAGTGACTGGTTTTGCCATACTCATTTTTTCCAATAGACTGTAGTGTTATAAAAACCGTTGGGAAAACAGAAATGAAATCTTGATTTCCAATCATAAATATCTTGATAATCAGACAGGCGATCGGCTTGTAAAATTCATGAATTCACGACTGACCTTAAGGTTTATAATTATGATTGCAGCATGAGCTTAAATCCAGGATTTTGTTTCAGAATCTGAGGCAATGTTACCGAGTCACTTTAATACCCCCTGCATCTTGCTTGTGATAGATGACATTGTAAATGAAGCAGTTCATTCATAGGGTACTCAATCCATGTACGTGTATGTAGGATTAGATTTTGCCCTCAGATACAGTCAAACCTGGGCCTCTAATTCATACACCATATTTTATACATTTTTAGCAGATGGCTAGTACTGAGAGACATAAGAGTGATCCATAAATGTTTAGTGGTTATCTATGACAGGATGAGAAGTTGCGCAAATGAAACAACAAAAATGTGTTACATATATTTGATAAGTTTTAGGAGACTATTCTTGCATTGTATAAGTTTTAGGAGAATAGTCTTGCATTGTATAAGTTTTAGG
>JAVYIG010009900.1:0-73764 GCA_035222895.1 Strongylocentrotus droebachiensis
CTTCCCGGATTTTTCGTGGATTATTCTTTATCTATAATTATCTAGAAAGCTTGAAATCCCGCAATAATCATTTTCTTTCTTCAAATATTCTTAAGGTTGTGCTCGAAACTGCTTTAATCTTACTTATATTTATATATATTCATTTATATTACTTCAATGGACTCGTCATACTTTAACGTAAATTTTTATTTGCAGTGTTTTTGTTTTTTAATTAAACTGTTTGCTTGTAAAGCAACGATAAATATAAAAATAGGGGCCATTTGGACGCCATCTTGGATTTTGATACGAAGGCGCTTTGATATTGTTAATGAAGAGATCTTGGATTTATGACACCTAAAGCAAGGTATAGACACTTAGTATTGCAATATTATCTTGAAAATCTGGTTATTCTGTATGGTATCTTTATTCAATAAAGACTTGGGAGGGATGGTGGCGGATGAACGTTGTATTTTTATTTGCAAGGTTATTCTCTTGTCGCAGGAAGCCTAAGAATCAAACTTTGTTTGAACTTTTTTTTTCCGACTTAAGAGTTATTTTGAACCAATCCTCCTGGCCTAAACCGGACCTCTTGAAAAGAACTCCGATAAGAACACTCCTTTTTGAGTCTTGAACTTTTATCTTTTTTCCCCTTTTAGAAACACATCTTCTTAAAGTATGAGTCTTGAACGTATGTAAACTCGTAAAATGTATTTCTTAAATTGTAAATAATTACATCCCGATGTCATGGACACGATCTATTTTGGTTACAGTCCACAAAGCAGACATGCAAATGCAAATATAAAACATTTGTTTATCTTATGTTCTTTATTTTTTGACAGAGTATATATAGAAAGGTCAATAAAATCTTCCCATTTGCAATTCTTCAGGTGTACCCTAATGCATCAATGTCATATACAGTTGACTACGCCCAATTTTATTTAATGTTCAGGAGGGTTTTTCTTTTCAATGTTTAGGCGCATTTGTTGACAGTTTGAAAAATAGGGGTGACGCCTGAAAGAACATGACATAAAATACCCGGGTTTTAGACCAAATGGAGTTGAGGTTGTTTGTTAGATGAGAATGGCAATTTGAAAGAATAAAGGCCATCATTTGTTTAAGTATATGAGTCAACATAATAAGTATAGTTTGCAAATCACAATATAATCGCAGGTGCTTTCTTGCTTCACTGCCTAAAAATGACATATTTATAAAGCAGATATGAGTATATGTACATTGCAACATTATAGACTAACGTCAAATAAGAATGACGAATTACGACTGTGGGATAATGGCAACAGCACATGAGAGAGGTGGGGGCTGGGGGCAGAAATCCAGCCATCGAATCGCCAGAACGAAACAAACTTAGAAATAGGAAGAGAGATAACGTGACATGAATGGGGGCAGGAACGCGAATTGGGGGTGTTTCATAAAGCTGTTCGTAAAGACATGTTTACGAACAGCTTTATGAAACACCCTCCCCCCCCCCCCCCCCCAGAATAGATAAGCTCCCTCCCACCCCATCCTTAATTGGTGGCAACTCCTGTTGTATGTTTCCCTACTTTAATTTAGCCCACTCCCACACAGCATGCACCAATACTAGTTTTGCTCACCCCCCCCCCCCATCCTTTTCGAAATCCTGAATCCACGAATTATCCGGAGAAAATCCTCGAAAATTTGCCATTGAACATTACACTTTTCTTCACAAAGTGTCCTTTCCAGTTCAATTCCTTTTTCAATATTGCCGCAACTTCTAAAGTTTAAAAAATAAATAAACGATCACCGTGCCTAATCTTCGTTTCATACCCCACCTCGACAATCACTTTAATCAAATATCAGAGAAGGAATTGGCATTCGAAATGACAGATATATACTGAAAGAATGCAATTCATCTTCATGCATCTATTCAGGAATTATCTCTTATCGTGTGCAGGTAATAAATCAATTAAATTACAACAAATTTAGTTTTCATTCAAACTCCTGTTCATCAATAAAGCTCTTGTTTGTATAGACGAGTCGATGTATCACGAAATTATTTGACCCCTTTGAAATATCAAGGAATAAATGAGCTGAGAGATAATTCGGTCCCATTTCACGTAACATTTGGTATTTGTCATGATGTAAGGCGATGTTGATTTAAGGTGAGTGAATTATCCGACAATGATCATTATGTCAAATGCATCAAACGTAACGATCCATTGAAAGAAGATTCATTTAAGATGATATGAAACGTCAAATGCAACGGACAGTTCGGTTCCAGTTCAAGTAACATTTGATATTCGTCTTAATAAGATGATGTTGATTTTAATAAGGCGATATTATCAAACGGCAGTATGCATTTTTTTAAGAATAGCCCTATCGAACTTAATGGTCCATTCCTAAAAGGATCAGGAATGTATTCAGGATGATAAAAAATATTCAAATTCTACACGAAAGAAAAGACTTGAATCAAAGGCACCAGCAGAACGACAGCCATTTTTGTTCTAAAAGATATGAGTGTTGAAACCTACGGCATAGCGTTAAGAATGGTGAATATGTTAATTGAGAGTATTTCAGAACTTTTTCCCACGTTATCAAATCTTCATTTATTTTTCAATCGGATGCTCAAGTAAATCTGAAATTGCCTTATTAGAAATTTAAAGCTCTTTATCCAAAAGTAAATTACATGAACAAAATATAATGAAGAGACTACGAACAAAATAGAAATTAAATGTAGATGAACTTCACGGCGATTGGTCTATGTTTACCATTTGGTATCTGCTAGGATGCAAACGTTAAATTAGTTGGATTGGCGTGCATTCGCTTGTAATATGGCGCCTGACAGGAATACTCCCCAGGGAGTGGAGCGTGTCCACTTTCATGAGCGGATAATCAATTGAATTCTATGTCCGGGGTAATAATAATTACAACGTAAAGCGCTTAGGAAAATTGTATTAACCGATGTAACTATTAATATATATTATTTGAGCAAGTACGTACTGGCAGGTATGCAATCAGGTAACCTATGTTTGTAAGTCTTATCGGACTTAGTATTGAGCACGAGTGCATTTAAAGCCCCACTGCTCTACTTGTAGCTACTTGCTCCCTCTATGTAGAAAACAATGCTTTAGCGGTGCCCGTTGGTCCCCCCATGATCCTCTTTTGCTTATGTTACTTGAGAGCTAAGTTGATGAGATAACCACCTGTCAGTGACCACGCTGGATGGTATAATCCCTCTTGGCCAAACTAGTACAGACGGGCTTTAAAACAGGCACAAGCGCATCGACCCGGGACTTTACAGTTAGGTGACTACTAGAACTGCTCTACCACTGAGCCATCATTAAACCTCCTCATATTGAAGATATTGAGGATCATTTAAAAGCATATCGTGGAGTAAGATTTGAACATTCTTAACTTTTCTTAAGAATTGTTTATTCCTAGACACGTTTGACTCTGGCCATGCTGAAGGGGAATAGGAGATGATCAATCGTTAGTCATGATCAGCTCGAACGAGAAAACCTATTGACCAAACACTTAGAGTTAATAACCCGAACAACTGAAGAAGTTTGTTCGCATCATCGTCGAGCCCAGCGTGTTATCACCCCCCGGAATGAGGGAGGGAGTGGTCATCTTGAATTGACGGTGTCGATGTCCTGAGGTCTTCATTATTATCGCCATCATCGTCGTCATCGTCAGCGATATCATACACAATCTTCGGTGCCTTGAGTAGTATTCGTTATCTTTATTAGAGTCAGATTCAGAACTTTACAAGACTGGTGGTACGTTTAAGGCGCCACGAATTCTATATTTATTGCATTCTTCTTCTTCTTTTCCTTCTTCTTCTTCTTCTTCTTCTTCTTCTTCTTCTTCTTCTTCTTCTTCTACTTCTTCTTCTCCTTCTCCTTCTTCTTCGATCATTGTGAGTTATGGCGTCGAAAGGGAGGGGAGGCACTTGCCCCTGTGTCCCCTTGGGGCTACAGCACTCGGTATATGTCTTTACTGATCCATGTAAAACTTCGTGAACCCGGCTTCTTTTTTTGGCAAGAAGGAATATATACTACCTTTAAAGTGATCGTTTAACAATGTTAAATCTGAGATGCACGGCCCTACGTGTTACCAGTGTCTGTGATATGGTGTTATATTGAAGCCCTAAACAAATTGCGCTTCAAAATGATCAAGGAGTGCCTCAAAAGTAAAAACCTTTGAGTGACCGGTTTTACCATACTTGTTTTCCCCAATAGACTGTAGTGTTATGAAAACCGTTTGGCAAACGCAAAATTTGATTTCGATTTTCGATCAAAAATATCTTGATAATCAGACAGGCGATCGGCTTGTAAAAGTCATGGGGTTCTTGACTGACCTAAATGTTTATAATTATCATTGCAGCATGAGCTAAATCAAGGATTTTTTTAAAGGATCTAAGACAAGGTTACCGGATCCCTTTAAAAATAGGTGCCTCATTTAGCCAGACATCTCCGCAATTCCATGGCAAGTTTGCGACGAAAAGGAAAGTCGATGAGCTTTATTCAGGCCCCTATTCGTTAGAGTCAAATTGGACAATGCGAAGTGCAAGCCGGTAATAATACCCTCCTTCGGCAGAGCTAATAACTGCTCTCACTCTGAGAAGCAAATGTTGCTATTTGTTCTTTTTACCGCCTTGTTTGCAAACGTATTCTTCGAGTGGACAAATAAATCATGGACGAGTCTATTTGTGGTACAATCGTCTCACCGAATTAGCTCTTGGCCGAATTGAGAAGACGGGAGATTCGTCGGCCATTCCGAGAGTGTAAAAGAACGATCAGTGAAAGTTCACGTCATGCCTGGTTAAAAAAAAGTTTGAAGGCTGTTCGTTCTTGAAAAGATGTGTTATAGGTATTATTTAGAATTACATGCGTTCATAAGAGGCAATTTTGAATTTGTCAAAGAGATTGAGTAGGCCTATATGTTTAGAGAGACATTGCATTTTTGAATAATATTTCCATATTTGGAACCGTATTAACACAGCTTGATAAGAAGAAAAAAACGGGTTGTACGACACTTGGCTTCTGTGACAATTCCTCCCATGGTCAATTTCCTACTGCAACCGAATTTCTATTTAACACCGGAACCACACACTATACATAAGCCGAATTATAAACTTAAAACTATCACAAAGCCCGATTTCACCCCCACCCCCCCCCCCCTTCCTCCAACCCAATATCTTTGAAGAGATAAACCCAGGGCAAAATGTTGGATCGCCAAGTAAGCCGAGGAAACTAATCTTTTGCTAACTTTTTTTTTAACTTAGTGTTCTTTTTTTCTAGAACATCCTTCCATACAACTCAATCACTACGCTCATGACTTTCTCTTTTTCCTTGTCTTAATGGTGCCGTTTCCATTTAGAAACATCTCTGTATTTCTGTTTTGGTTACACAAATTGATTTAGTAACTTAGAAGCAACAAAGAGCAAAATGGTTTCTCCCCTATCTCGCCCTTACCCTTTCGGTTCGCATCCCATTCACACTGTGTCTAGACGTTTTGTTACTCTTTCTCTAACTATCTATTTTGTATAATCTTCCCATGCATTCTCACTTTCTCGTTATACTTTCCTCCTAATTATCACCCCCATTACGCCTTTTCTTACACTCCCTTTCACTCACAACCTCATATCCAGTTTATCTTCCTTGACATTACCCGGGGGATTCTGTTCACCACAATCGCCATTATTTGTTTGGGCAAGTCATTATATTCTTTTCTTCGCCCGGAATTCAATGTCCTTATTTTCTCCTTTCGCCCCTGACTGTAGAACAGCCCCTATCATCTTTTATTCAGGAGATTCGATTCTAAAATACCCAAATGACATCACAAGCACGCGGCTTCTTCTAAGAACTAAATAATCCCTTTTAATAGATAATGACGTCATATTATCGTTAAACAAATTGGTTTGAGAGACAATGTCTATGTAATCTCCTTTAAATGTTTGTTTTCCTCTTCTGAGAACGATTTACCTTAACCCGAAAGGGAGACCCGGAACTCAAATAAATTGAAGTATTTAAAGAGGGGTGTGTTTGGTTTTACCAGATACATGTAGATCTATGTTACGCATCGTGGCTGTTGCTATTTATACATTAACGATTACCCTTCGTTTAAAATTGTTATCATTTCCTGAATTTCCTGAATGGACAATAAATGGCTACTCAATTCAATTCAATCTGTTGGTAACTAATGCTGTTGATTAGTTTGTATAACTCAGGCCAATTGAATGATTTGTCAAATATTTAATTACCATTTTGCGGTCAATTGGATCTATCTAGTTCTATCACTTAATCAATTATAACGTTTTGGGACCAAAATCCATCATTTAGCTTTCATGTTAATCAATCCAATTTGAATAGGGAATTCTGTATTTTGATCGATCAACCCTAAACATTGCGTACCCCCACATATGTTGGGGTGTGCTCGCTATTCATGAGGACCGCTATTCATTTAGTCACGCGTTATGGAAAGATGTCCTTATGAATAGTGGTCCTTGTGAATGGCGGTCCTTATGAATAGCGAGGTAAATTGTCTATGGTTTTCTCGCTATTTATAAGGGCCGCTATTCATAAAGGATCGCTATTAATTTTGTCACGCGTTATGGATAGCGGTCCTTATGGGTAGCGAGCTTGACCCAATATTTTAGGCCATAAATTTAAAACAGCCTCTTGAAATAAAAGTTGAAGCTGACCAAATTATTGCAGATTGACAGCGAAATGAGCTTTATTTCAAACACCATGCCTCAATCATAAACACCAAATGGAAAGTTTTAGAATGCATTCGGCAATCAATGCTTCAAATTACTTTTTCAACGTCATATCGCAACCTGATTCAGAAAGACTTTTTATTTCAAATATCTCCCCACAATCAGAGATTCATTTCAGCAATCAGTCTCCGAAATTACCTTCGCAACTCCATGTTGGAAAGTCTAAACCAGTTATCATTTCAAATATTCTCTCGTAGTTTTAGGCTCCAAGTATATGGAGGTAAGATTTAGCAATCAGTCCCTGAAATGACTTCTGCGAATCCATATCTCAGATTTATAAAGATCAATATTGTTCCCTTTGATAAGTTGGAGCGACGATTATCAGAAGCTAAATTCCTATCAAAGCTTAATGTTATAAAGGCCGATCCAACCTCTATATAGTAAGTAGCTTGGGGTGAAAGTAGGAGGGGGGGGGGGGGGGCAGATTGGTGAAAGTTAAACAAGCTAGTAAAACGAGGTGTAAAATGTAATGGATTAATAATTACATAATTGAATTCATCGAAATTAAATTCAAATAATTAGTTTTTCAAATCCAAACTGTTCAGTGGTCTATCCAGGAAGTAGACTTAGGATAATTTTAGGAATTGATCCTAAAATAAGGATACAAATAAGATCCACCGCTAATGTTATATACTGATTGTGAGAAAACAACAGTGAAACATTGCACTCTCATCTCAGCACACCAGAAATAAAACTGGAACCTTAAAGCTGAAACAAAAAATCTGAAGAGATCATCGTGCTTTTTCTATTTACACCTATCCTACCCGAGGTGCCAAGCTTCTAAACAACTCTCCTTGATTCCCAGGTAATGGCAAGTCTAGAGAAAACAGTGGTCTTCGGTGAAGCGTTTGATGCTGTCATCATTCACTCAACAATGAGGGGCTTCAAAAGAAGATAATTTTTACTGTCCAACAATATACAACGCCGCGTTAGTCGGTAAAAACACCGTCGACCGCTATGACCAAGGAGCTATGACAGATATTAAACTTGAACCTGCTATACTTATGAAGATTTCGTCATGTGTAATTTATTACCCCTTTGTACTTGTACCGCCCAAGATAATTCATATTTCATCACATTTTTTTCACATCTAAAATGGCGTTATGAAGTTATTGCATATTTACGCGTGGGCCTGCAGATCTGAATTGTGAGAAATTGTATTCTTATATTGTTTGCAACAGTCCTGGAATGGCTTTCTTGAAACAACAAGTACCAGAAAAATAGCAACAACGACATCAAAGACGGCACCTACAGTGAAAAAAAGAAGAAGAAGATATTACCCTAAAAAGGAATGACTGACCATTCGTGTTTACGTGTTTATATTTGGGGTGAACGGACAAAAAGAGGCAGTTCATTGCACGTAAATGGAATATTATTGATCAGAAATTGTCAAAGTAATGGAACGTTGAAGGAACATTAGGTATTTTCAGATTCGTGAATAAAAAGTCAATAAAGGGGGAGTAAATAAAGAAGACATACAATATATGTATTATAACGCATCAAACAAAAGTCGACCGCTATGTATCAAGAAACATAGTGATACTAAAAGTGCCTTTCCAAGGGTGTCTATCGCACTATTCTACTCTGATATCTTTCAGATTTATTTATGACAAACGAGATTTAAAAAAAACGACAGTATTTCATGTCGAAAATAACCACATGAAAGGCTAAACCGGTGACATACGTCACAGGTCGTTCAGGATTTGAAACCACCCATACACTCTATATCCAACTTTTTCCGAAAGTAGAGATTAATTGCTTGAAATAGTAAGGTTTCGTGTGAAGAACTGATTGTGAAAGAGACACGATTTGATGTTGGAAGGCCAATATGAATAAAAGACATAAAGGGAGAGAGGGGGGGGGTGGGTAACAAGGAGAAGAATAAAAAGAAGAGGACGAGGAAGAAGAAGAAGAAGAAGAAGAAGAAGAAGTAGAAGAAGAAGAAGAAGAAGAAGAAGAAGAAGAAAAAGAAGTAGAAGAAGAAGAAGAAGAAGAAGAAGAAGAAGAAGTAGAAGAAGAAGTAGAAGAAAAAGAAGAAGAAGAAGAAGAAGAAGAAGAAGAAGAAGAAGAAGAAGTAGAAGAAGAAGAAGAAGAAGAAGAAGAAGAAGAAGAAGAGTTGGGAAAGACGCCATGGACGTATAGCCACAGGTAGGAGAAGGAGACATTGAAATTGAGAAATAAAGAGAGACACAGAAGGGAGACAGGGAGAGACAGGGATAGGGCGAAGTGGAAGAGAACAGGAAATAGATAGGGGAATGGTAACTGGCCCTCCCCTTATTTCTCCTTCCAAGATATTCTTCAGTTTTTTTAAACAAACTCTCAGATGTGAGGACAGTGTCGAATGACATACAGAGCCGCCTCTAAAAAGATCGTCCGGGGGTATAGCCCTATATGACATTGTATAGATCTTGCATTCGAATGGTATATTCACATCACTTTCATTCAGAAACCACCCCTGGACTATCCCCCCAGACAACTACCCCTGGATACGTACTCTAGGACAATACCCCCTGGATAATATACGCTTACGATTATATGTGACCACGGGACATCTTCTCCAACACAATTAACTACTAGGTAGTTTTCCGGGAAATAAGTTTGGTACGTTTTAAGTGTACACTCTTATTTCTACGGCGTCAAAAATAACTCTGAAAGTGTCAAATTTGACTCGGATTTGGCGCCAGCTGGGAGTCAACTCCATCCGAGTCAACACGACTCCGATTTCCGAGTCAAATATCTTACTCGGATTCCGAGTCACGTTCCGAGTCATTTCTTTGGCGTCAATTGAACTCGGAAAGTGTCAAATTTGAATAGGAAATGGCGTCAGTTCGGAGCCATCTATTCTGTGAAATAACACGGATTTCCGAATCAGGATATTTAATTTTGGCTCTGATATGGTGTCCTTTCCCATATTTAAAAGTAACCCATGTTGATGTTGTAGTGACTCTGATTTTGTGTTATTTGTCATCAAGTCACATAATTCGAATCACCCATAAACTCACTATTCAGTCATTCTCAAAAACAAAAACAAATTTCACAATATTCAAAAATCTTTGTCTCACATATGAAAAAAGCTTCATTTCAAAAGGCGCTAAATCCATTTTTCATCGATATCGAGTTTTTTACACGAGGAGTAGGTCTCTCCACATGTGCATCCAATTAAAGGGCTATATAAGTTGGCAAAATTCATTCAGGAACATAAAAAAAATGGATCACATCAGGATTTCATCTGTGGAAGAAGCGAAAGTGGTCAAACAAAAAAAAAGTTGATTTACTCGAAATGACTAAAAGTGGATTTAGCGCATTTGATATGTAGCTTACAAGCAGATGGTTCGAGATTTAGCTGCCATATCTCCGATATAAAATATGCAATAATGTAGGTTTAAAATCCAAAAAAAAAAAAAATTGTGCCATGCTTAGAACGAGCTTGTGCTTGAAAGTTTTAATTTTGTATGACAACCAGCCATTACTCATCTTCCTCATCAGAAGAAGCATTTTGATACCATTTTCCGTTTTAAAGATATTCAAAACATTTTGCAAAATATCCGTAGCACAGTGTGTACAGTGAGCACATGTCTTTAAAATAACGCAGACATGTCATGTCCCGTTTGAAATATTTCATCTATTGCAATTAGATCTGTTTCTGAAAATGTGACAAACTATAGTAATGTTATCAACTTTCAATTTTCGACATTTCTTATGTGGTACATTTTCTGAGAATGACTAATACACTCTAAAAGCGACGGAACCAGGATTGCAAGAGGAGGCAATGGACAATGCAATTGGTTTGAAGCACATTAAGTATCAATATTTCTTATTAATTGCCCCCTTCCCCACCCCCTGGTTGCGTCACCTTTCTCCAGATTCATAAAACATATTTTGAACTTTAAAAACGAAATGAATATTGCACGGATACATCCTGCATATTTCAATGAAGTATAACAACTTGAATTTATTTACAAAATTAGTGTAAGTGTGTCTGCAATGCATTCACGATGTGCATGCACAAGTACAAATTTAACATGGATTACATTGGAGTAGGAACATTTACATCTATATTTACATGCAATACCACATATTATTGATTGCATATAGGCAATAAATAAATTGAAAATTTCAAAATATATAGGAGACCCCATACATGTCATACTTTGTATATAATTTGGATTACATTGGAGTAGAAACATTAACATCTATATTTTCATGCAATACCACATATTATTGATTGCATATAGGCAATAAATAAATTGAAAATTTCAAATATATCGGAGACCCCATACATATCATACTTTGTATATAATTTGGATTACATTGGAGTAGGAACATTAACATCTATATTTTCATGCAATACCACATATTATTGATTGCATATAGGCAATAAATAAATTGAAAATTTCAAAATATATAGGAGACCCCATACATGTCATACTTTGTATATAATTTGGATTACATTGGAGTAGGAACATTAACATCTATATTTTCATGCAATACCACATATTATTGATTGCATATAGGCAATAAATAAATTGAAAATTTCAAAATATATCGGAGACCCCATACATATCATACTTTGTATGTAATTTGGATTACATTGGAGTAGGATCAAATTTAGGATCTCATATTTCAGCTACGAGAATGTCAAACTCCCTTTTTAACCACCCTAAATAAATAAAAATAATTGTTACTCTGATATGTATTGATATGGTTGATAATACGCTGAGCATTAACATGAAAATTAGTAAAATTGCATTTACATTATGGACAATTGTGAGGCGATGACATCGACATCAACTTGCCTATTTTATTGTTCATTGGTTAAAGGTAATATAAAGTTTTGGTATGGGGTCATGAATTTGGTTCAAATGAACATATTGGAAGCATATGCGATCCTACAATATTCAGTGATCGTTGTCCCGGTTGAAATTGAATCTAAATTTATGAAATTGTAAATAATAAACTCCTCATGTTGTATACATGTAGCTCCCTCTCAAGGTAAAGATTATAATTAAGCCATAAAACAATGTTTCTTTACAAAAATCGACCAAATGGCTATTTACGTTTGAAAATTATATATCACAACTACATATTCTGAGATTTTCATGGTCGCAGCTACAATTGTATGGCCGTAAACGCTATTTGAAATATTATCAAAATTTACCGGGAGCACCAGTAAATTTTGATATTCAATTTTACTCGAAAGCAGAAGTGTTTTAAGGGTTAAATTTTCTAGTGCTTATAATACACCCAAATGGGCATCCAAAGATATCAAAATTGTAAAGAATCACTATCCAGCCAATTTTCTAAATTTCCCAAGACTTTGTATTACCTAAGAAAGGTTTGAGGAAAAAAATGTGAATTTTCAAAATGTCAGAACTACTATTTTGTATCCGATTTTCTTCATTTTTGCACTGTTCTTAGGGGAAATTTCCTACACTTTCTTTTGAAATTATGCAATCCTGAACTTAAATAATAACGCAGTAGGCTAAAATGAATAGGACCCATGAAAGTAATACAGATACAATTTTTCTGTAATTAGTCTTCCAAGTAATTATTCATACATCTCAGTAATAAAGTAATAATAATATGCATACCCTTGCATCATTCGGCAGTGTAAAACAATGCATCCCCCAAGGCTCTATCTTTAAGCCCCTCTGCACTAGTTTGGCCAGGAGGGATTAGACCTCCCAGCATGGTCACTGACAGGTGGTTATCTCATCAACTCAGCTCTCAATTAACATAAGAAAAAGAGGATCATGGGGACCAACATGCACCGCTTAGGCATTGTTTTCTATATAGAGGGAGCAAGTAGCTACAAGTAGTGCAGTGGGGCTTGCCAAGATGATTAAACTGATATAATCCACCCATCCTCTTGAGAGTTTGACATGATGTTGAATTGTACCTTTATTAAGGTGTGGTATTTAAAAAAAAAAAATTGCTTTCAGATGTAAATATCAAGTAAATAGGAGAGGAATATACATATCTTGCAAAATTCATGCATTTACAAACGTAATTTCTACATCCTTTAAAACTGTTTTTACTGATTTGTGTTCCACTCTTGAAAAAAAAATGCATTTTGCGTCATCCCCAAAACTTGGCGGGGATAATGACGTTGTACCTAGCGGCCGTAATTTTGAAGTTGACGAGTGCCGTAGAGTTTTGTGCAAAAAATTGGTACTTTATTTTTGTTATTTTAGACTACTTTCACCAAGTTTTGTAAAATTGACTTTACATATATAATCACCTGACTGTCCTGAATTTCAGGCTTTTAATATGTGTACAAAGCAATAGGGTAATTATGTGGGTGCTAAAGTATGACGCCACAGATTTCCGTTCACAAAAACAATGTAATTCCATGGCATTAAGTACATGCTCGTCGAGTCAGTTTGATGTCGTTTCCTTCACAAAATATGAGGATCTGTCTGCCTAAAATACTGGCACTAACCCCTCGCATATAATCAGTACACATCGCGTCAAAAACAGTGAAATAAGTACTCCAATGACATGACCCAGAAGTACGCAATTTCATGGGCATGCGCAAAATGTAACTGAACTTCCTTTATTTTATTGAAATACTTTCATAGTCCTTTAAAGGAACTGTAGCCCTTTTGCATTAATGCTCAGATGTATTCATATTTGATGTAAACATAGCAAATTAATGATAATAAAATTATATGTATGAAATCCCACGGTCATACGAAACATAGTTTTCGAGATACAAGCAAAATCCCCCCCCCCCCCCTTATAACACCTGTCTGTATGTGAGAATAAACACCCTGCCGTAACATTTATTATTATTTTTGCTCTAAAAGTCAAGAAAAGGGGACCAGAATTGCATATAATTTTCAGGATAGCTCTAAAATAACATTTCCTTTCCTGTCAAAGTGATATTTCACATAGTTAAAAGTATGATTTACAAAAGGGCTACAGTCCCCAGTTAATCCTAAACCTTTCAATGCTCACTATTTAATAGAAAAGCTCGCATTGTCCTGCACGCAGCTGATGGAGGCTTCCCTGTATCAATCTTGTAGACTGTCTCAACCAGGAATTGAAATACATGAGACAGCTCCCATGGAAAGTCACACCAAAGGACGTACGTTGCCTTTACCACCATGTCAACTGCGTGCAAGACAGATTTACACTGTGCAGCCTGTCTTTAAACACAACGAAGGACTGCTCACATGTGGCCCCACTACCAAACATAAGGGCAAATGGCTGATTCTGCTGTAGATTTTCTAGGTAGTGTGGAATGTTGGTGCCCACCTTTACAAAAGAAAAACAAAGCAAAGAAACATTCACATTAATTTAATAGCAGCTGCATTATATGCAATCAAATGTCTGTTTCAAATGGTATGCCTTAATTAATTATAATCCCACAAAAAATATCCTCATTACATGTACCTCTGACGAGTCTTCCTCCCTGTTGCTACCTCCAATGAGTAATAGATTAATTCAGTAAGTCAGAATTGCAATAATTCCTGCTTTAGAAATTCCAAGGTAACGGTGATGCACAATTCAAGGATGCCAGTTAGAATTGATCAGAGGGCCTGATAATCACCTAGAATGAGCTATTTTATACACAAACAAACATAAACTATGGTCTGAAAATAAATCGCCAGGACCTGAAAACTGGCATCCCTGACAATTAGAAATACTTGGATTTATTAAATATTTATAAAAAAAAAAAGAATAACAAAATGAAGTTGGCAATTATGCAACAGTTACACCAGGCCAACATATATAATCAATGCATATCTTTCTGCCAGAATGATTTTCAAAAAACTTTGGCAAAGGTTAAGAGTCAAAAATATATTTTCAGAATCGATGTTCTTAATAATTCTTCATAACATGATATCCATTCACTGACAGAATTGATAGAATAGAGCATAGGATACCAAGTAGAATTGGCTCAATTGTGACAATCTATGAGTGTATACACGTATAAAAAGACCACTCCTTCTAAGCTAAAGTTTGAATTTGATATATTCAATATTCATGAAATGTATACCAAATGAAAGATTCACAGTTGGCTGAGGGCAATCTCAATCCGCAAAGACAAGGCACCAAAAGCAGTACTGGATAGGAGTTAATTAATGTGTCTGGGTGAAAACCCATTTGCGCCAACATCAACCATGCTTTCCCTGATTTGGATTCACTGCACAATGAGCAAGAAAGCCTTTTGTAATATGATAATTGAGTTGTTCCAAATCAGTTTCAGCATGTAATCATATGACTTGGCGCGAATGGGTTTTGACTTTTTTCAAACAATGGCTGGTGTGCGCTCAACTTAACAGCAAAATTGAAGAAAAAAATTACCAAACAACATAGGAGTCAATGCTTTATCCATACATTCTAAAAAAAACACTATATGTTTATCTCACATTTTTAAACAATACTCAATATAAAAAGTGGGACATTTTTCTGACTCTCACTGTATAGTTGTAGAGGATAAAACAATTGTACTTACTGGTTTCAAATCAATGAAAGCTCGCCTTGCATCATCAAGGACAGCCCGTGTGGTCCTGCCTTTGCCCGTCTTTCTGGTTCCCATTGGCAAATTGAAAGGGAGTGCCAGCAGAGCAGCTGTTGTCACTTCATCATCTATTAAGCAAAATACAAATAATATCTTCATGGACAGCTACAAGACAGGTTAGAGAGAACGATAATGTATATATCTACTACTATGGATGGGACAGTGTTAGAGGTGAAAGAGGACTTCAAATACCTATGATCAGGGCTCAAAATTATTTTTTGTCCACGCGGGCTCTTCTAAAATAATGGGGGCTCTTTTAGTACTGACGGGGGCTTTTTTTAAATACAAATTTACATTGAATTGGAGTGATTACATGAGGAATGCTGATAGTCCAATAGCCTGCTTGAATTTGAATTTCTTTGACAAAAAAGACCAAGTGTACCATTCTCGACTCTTAATTCTTAATGTTTGAATGAAGTTCCCCTTCCTCCGGGCGTAGCGCGGAAGCACTAACGTTTCATTAGATTATTAAAGAAAGAAATTGATTCGTTGTACCATTCTCGACTCTTAATCCTTGTCTGAATTCAGTCCCCCCCCCCCCTTCCCGCGCGAATCGCGGAAGCTTTGACGTTTCATTGAATTATTAGAGAAAGAAAACGATTCGTTGTACCATTCTCGACTCTAAATCCTTGTATGAATTCAGTTTCTCCGCTCCCGCGCGAATCGCGGAAGCTTTCTCCTTGTCTCCGATCTCATCACGAACTCGTCACAGAGTTCATCTATGTTTACACTGTCCAGGATTGTCTGATGTGCATTGCAGATTGCTACTTTTGCGCTTCGCGCTTAACATTTAGCTCGTTGCTTTTTAACGCTGCGCCCGCCCCCCCCCCCCCCCCACTCAGTGTTATTTAGGATACGCGTATGCTCGTACCCTCTTTTTGAAAGCAACCCCTATCTGAGGACTGCCAACATTTCCGAAACCCCCCTTTTGCGGGCTTTTCCTGCCTTGGAGACCCCCCTTAATCAGGAAAAATGCTCAATGTACCCCCCTAAATTCGGAATAATTTCTCAGGAGTCCAAATAGATGAGAGAAAAAAAAGAAAAACACTCCCTTTTTAAAGAAATCTCCGGGTGAAAAGTCAAATACATCCCTTTTTTTACAATTCTCGGGCCGGACTTTGTCGCACGAAAAGTACCCCTTCACCGGACATTTTGGCAACACGCATGCATTCATTCCGACCTCTGAGTGGGGGGGGGGGGGGGGGGTTAGGGGGCCGGGACGCTGCGTCTTTGCATTCGGCGCACTGCATTTCTATGATGCTGTTGATTGAACAAATTGAATAAATTCATCAATTCCTGATGAAGCCGTATGAGCGAGAATTCAATGTATTATTGTCTCATATACGGTTGTCTCATTTACTTCGTATATTATGTAGGTCTAGACTAGATCTAGATCTATGTATTATGAAAATGAGATAGCAAAATGTGTATATTGATGGTCATCTTGCGAGTATTCTATTAACTCTCATCGGGCTCTCATCATTAATTTTTCTCTTCATTTTTTGTTTGTTTGTTTTGATGGTGAATTATTGGGGGGGGATGATTGTACAGGCCATCCCCCCCACCTGAAATATTGGGGGGGGGGGATATATCCCCCCATACCCCCGGGATCGACACCCATGCTATGCACGTTAGCGCATGTTTTTAAAGCACATAGGGCCTAGATCTAGATCTAGATCTAGACTACACTCACCAGTACCACAGACACACCAGCCCAGGCCGCTAGGCCCGGCGTTCATGAACAACAACACACCGTATACCGCGTTGGCGAAACAAAAAGGAGGTTTGTCGGAGGTTTGTCGACAAACTTCCTTTGTGAATTCGGGCCTTTAGTAAGTTTGCACAAATCGATCCGAGACTATACTCAGCTCAGTACGTGTTACTGACTGTGTTAGGGCTAAGTTCACATCTAGCGTAGACGGCTAACACTAACAGTAACATTAACAATGTCAAACAAACGACAAAGTTACTCTTAGTACAGTAGGCCTACGGCAGACAATTTGCCCTTATAGTTATAGTAATAGTTCAACTAGATCATGGGGGTTTAAGGTGTGATACTCACCTAAGAAAGCGTCCTTGAACTCCTCCAGTCCACATTCCTCCAACAAATTGCAAACAAATTTGTCCATTGTACCGTACCGTACCGCGTCGATCAAGATGCCATCGCAGCGCAGCGCTGTATAGTGCGTGCAGCTAGCTAGCTAGCTCGCGCTCGCTCAGAGAAAAAGTATAAATTCGATATTCGCGGGCGCGCACAAGATACGTCATGGGACACGTGACTTCTATTGACTATTTACATTGCGGATAATCAGGTACTCGGTGCGGAGTCAATCTGGCGGCACCGTGGGCCGAAGACTCAGAACGGAGGTGGCCCTATCTAACCCAGTTTCGAGTCAGAATCACCCGAAATGGAGTGAAAAAACACTGACTCGGATCTGGAGTCACATTTTTGACTCGGCAGGAATAAGAGTGTAGTGGTCCTTGGGAAAATGTCCTATGGGGAATTGAAGGTTGGGGTAGTTTCCCAGGGGTATGTTGTCCGACGGTAATTATCCTGGGGTAATTGCCTTCGGGATCATTGTCCAGGTACCATCCACACATGGATAGAGAGTGGCAGATGTAGATTAATGCCTTGTTGAAGGACATTAATGCAGTACTCGAACGGCGAACAATTTGATCCACAGTCCAGTGATATATCCACGACACAACGATACTCTACTGACATCATTCCAATATAATTATGATTAAACGGGGGACTTATTCTCCACTAGGACTGAAATCCCAGGGACATGTCGGCAAAACTTCAAAAGCATCCACCGCGACACTCCTGTTCGTTTTTCTTTCTCCCCATATTTTTCACCTTGGCCATGCCGCACGCAGGATCAACAAGAGTCGTTCAGCGGCGTGCCAAATTCGCCACCTCACAACCGAAAAACAGGAAGGCGAAATGCGACCAACTTTAAAGTTGTAATCTCCAGCAAGATATTTTTGTGTTGAAACTTCTTCTCTTTTCTCTCCCCCTTATGTTTGTCTTCAGAAGCTAATAAGCCATGCTTGAAATGCTCCTCAATTGTCCTGTCCTGTCATTACTTCGTGGTTTTCCTCTTATTTTCCCCGTTGTTGTCTTTTTTCTGGTAGAGAAGTTGGTGCTATTGAAGTGACTGTACTGCCTTTACACTTAACCCAAGGTTAACGCAATACCAGGGTGTCAGAACCAAAACTTCGCAAAAAACTCACCTGAGAAAAAAGGTAACTTTTTCGGGTGTTCGTTATTCTCATTCATCTCGCTTTATTTAGTCACGGTTCAGATGTGTCAGACGCATTTCAAAGAATAATAAACATGGAACAAATTTCACATGTAACTTAAACGTTTTACCAGCTGCAGCGCGCTTATTATTTGTACAAAGTTTCCTAGATCAACATGATAAAGAGGTTGCGTTCACGACTTTTAAAGCTTCCTTTTGCATCTTTTGTATTTTTCTTCTCACAGTTTACAGATATTCTTTGGTAACCAAGGTCATACATTTCGGCACATCAATCATCCTTATTTTTCCTATAAATAAAGTTGGAGGTTGTGTGGTTATGGCCCGTTTGGTACCATCAGGGTTCGAAGCCCCCGAAGAAAAGATGCTTATGTAATCGAGGAATAGCGGAAGATGACTGTAGAGGCGCCATAAGTTTGTCGAAATGACGCTTCGTGTGCAGCCGTCAAGGTAACCGTTTACCTGAGCTCTACGTCAGCAGTGGCACTCTTTACATTGGTGATCTATTCTACATAAGTTGTTTAATGCTCCTCCTTTTCTTCAAATAGAATGCGCTTTGAAAATCCTATGGTCATGGAAATACAGACTGAAGATACCACAGATATGCCACCTCTTGTGACAAAAGGTGTGAACTAATTAGTGGTAAACACTTATTGTCCGTTATTTCCTGACTTCTTGTTGGATTTCTTGTAAAAGAGCGGGAAAGCGAGTCACTGCGTGGAATGTTCAGAGTATGGTGTATACCTTGTCACCGCAGGACACAGTTTCATTGGTCATCATGTTGTTCCGTTTTCCACATTGAGAATATTCTAAAAACCACAGTTATCTCTTAGCACAACAATCGGAAGTTATCTTTTGAACAATGTCTTGAAGAACATTTTTCTGCGTCATAACAAATACAGGTGCGATAATTCCCGTTCTCTTTAGTTTCGCCTTCAGTGATTTTCCTTTCTCTATCGTATTCCTTTACTGCTTTTTCGTTTTTGTTCTCACCGTCTACCTCTATTTTTTTCATTTAAATAAAGTACTTCGCAATTAGTATTACCTCGGCAAAATGCCAGGTACCCATTTCCATCTGGATGGATTAATGGCTTTCCAGGGGACGTTACTGCAGGGCTGGGATTTGAACCCTAAACCCTTGGATTGAGAGTCAAGTAAACGAACCACGATACCTGCACACCCCATTCCTGGGCGTCATCGATGCCTAAGCAAGAAATTCGAAAAGGTTTCGATTTCTTGTTTCTTTCAATGGTATGAACCACAATACCTTTATTTCGGCAGTTTCATCTCTAACTTTACAATTGTGGCTGACTATCAACGCTGTCAGACGTCTCCAACAAATAATGAATTAATCCCAATTCCGACAGCCGACGGCGAGCGATCAATACTCATCGATCTATGGATGGGAACTGAATCAAAATTGATGGGACACAAACGTGTAATAGATCTTGATGCCGTCGGGTGACATAGATATAATACAATCAGATCTTAACATTACATCACTAGGACATTCACAAATTTGTATCTAAAAAAATAAAGAATGAAAACGAAAGTAGACACAGTTGAATTGAAGTTATGAATGTTAAAATATATTTGATTATTATTAGTAGTAGTATCAATCATATCTGTACCAATATAAGAATGTATTTCATGGGATAATTTTGTCGGTCTACAATAAATCTATGAACTCTATAAATCTGCCATATTGTATTTCTGATACTTATACACGAATTGCTATTAGAAAAGCTTCCAGACCAAGTTTAATGTATTTATTGCATACTTTTTACCTAATATTCTAACTATATCTAATGCTTTGCTTGGATAAGACCTAAGGGTAAAAGAGAAGAAAAAAAATGTTTTTTTTAAATAAATTTGACATTTTTTCCATAATACGTATGAGACACAAAATACTCTTTGCTTGCCCTAAAAAGCCATGGTATCATTTCGGGTCTTCCTCTTGTCGTCACGAAATAAATACGTCCTAAACAAAAATGAGGATTTGATATCATTCCTATTTAGGGAACGGATACATCAAATGTGTTACGAATTATCATCACCAATATTCAAATGTTGCATATGCATCATGCATGTCCATCGTTATAAAAACGAATCTAAGTGATCTACTTATTGCGCGCGCTTTGTAATTTATAGGTCTAACGCCTTGTTTGCAGACAGGCTGCAATATAAGCTCCTTCACCTCAACATGCAAACACGTCACATACCGATGCATGTACACATGCATGTTCGTCTTGTACACAAATGTCACCTTGATGTGACGGGTGTGAGAATTCATTTAAAACTTAAATCGTGTAATTAATTCCCAATTATCGTCCCTTTCGTCCCTTAATCCCACCTTAATCCAGCCATGCGATATTCGTCACGTGTTTAACACGCCCTTAGAGCTGATGTTGAATTCATGTTATTTGTGTCCAGTTTTTTCCCGCCTCCCTCATCAGCGATATTTGCGAAGGGATTTCCATCGTGTCGTCTGCTACCATTGAGTTCGCTATGGCTCCTGGGTCTTTCTCCCCCTGTGGCGTACACTCGCCTTAAAAACATACACGGTTCGTTAGCGTGTTAAAGCTATAAAAATGCACACACAATAGGGTTTCTCCAGATTCTCACTCATTAATGACAGCGGAAAATGTTTAGAATTGTTTGTCTCCAAAACATTCAGATAGAATTTATCATTTGCTGGAAATGTACCCCCAGAAACATAGACTTTAGTTAACGTGTTAAAGCTATACAAATGCTCACAATATGAAGTTGACACATTTTCATTTAGAAAGCGGAAAATGTTTAGAATATTTTGTCTCCAAAACATTCAAATAGAATTATCATTTGCTGGAAATGTACCCCTAGAAACATAGATTTTTGTTAACGTGTTGAAGCTCCAAAAGGGCTCACACAATATAAAGTTGACACATTTTCACTCATTAATGACAGCGGAAATGTTTAGAATTGTTTGTCTCCAAAACATTCAGATAGAATTTATCATTTGCTGGAAATGTACCCCCAGAAACATAGACTTTAGTTAACGTGTTAAAGCTATAAAAATGCTCACAATATGAAGTTGACACATTTTCATTTAGAAAGCGGAAAATGTTTAGAATATTTTGTCTCCAAAACATTCAAATAGAATTATCATTTGCTGGAAATGTACCCCTAGAAACATAGATTTTTGTTAACGTGTTGAAGCTCCAAAAGGGCTCACACAATATAAAGTTGACACATTTTCACTCATTAATGACAGCGGAAAATGTTTAGAATATTTTGTCTCCAAAACGTTCAAGTAAAATTATCATTTGCTGGAAATGTACCCCCAGAAACATAGACTTTAGTTAACGTGATGAAGCTACAAAAGGGTTCACACAATATAAAGTTGACACATTTTCATTTAATAATGAAAGCGGAAAATGTTTAGAATATTTTGTCTCCAAAACGTTCAAGTAAAATTATCATTTGCTGGAAATGTACCCCCAGAAACATAGACTTTAGTTAACGTGATGAAGCTACAAAAGGGTTCACACAATATAAAGTTGACACATTTTCATTTAATAATGAAAGCGGAAAATGTTTAGAATATTCGGTCTCCAAAACATTCAAATAGAATTATCATTGGCTGGAAATTTACCCTCTTAAAAACGTGTTAAACCTACAGAAATGGGCACATAAAAGGTTTACACATGTTGTTTCTTCCCCTCTCAGTTAAATCAAGCATTATAAAATATTTTGTCCTATTCTAAAACTTAAATGTACTCTGTAAAATTATTTTGTTGCGTATAGAAGCTTATCTGTATTTGTAACTTGTATAATTCATTTGTTCTATTATATATTGTAATACTGTATGGCTCATATTATGTTGTTTTAATTTTTGGATATTTGGGTGGAAAAATTTATAAAATCAAATCAAATCAAATGAAAGCAGACAATTTTGAGAATGTTTATCTCCAAAACGCCAAAATAAAGTTACAAATGTATTACACGTGGGAGACAATGGGGAGATTTCGTCGATGTTATCTGCTTGGAGCAAGAATGGCGTTATCAGACTTGCCATTACTTAACATCCTTCTGGCTCTCACAAAACAATAAACAGAGCGGGTATGGACTGACCAATGTTTAGAAAGTGTCCTTTAAAAAAAATCTAATCATGTAAACAACTTTTTTTTTTTAAATTATGTGAACAAGAATTCCTTTCACCAAATGTCATTATTGTTGGGGTCACCTGACATATACAATTCATGTATCGGTCGGGACAGGGTGGATTTAATTTGATTTGTTTTCTTCTTCAAAATGATATTAATATAATTATTATTTCTAATCATGCAATGTCAAACAATTATTTGAAATGATACGTCCTGCCTTATTTCATGACAATTCCACTTGTGTTCGGATTTTTTTTTATATCGACTCTTTGATCAAGGCGTCAGAAATGGCGTTTGACAACTGATATAAGCATTTTTGTGGCGAAAATGCCACCAACGAGAGTGAAAGAGTTTAGAGACTGAATGGACTATTTTAAAGGATGTCTAGGTGTTGAGGCTTAGAAGTGTGTAGCCAAAGTGTAACCAAATGATAATATTCTTTTATACCAAGTCTGCTTTTGAACAAAGCCCTGTTGAAATTTCTTTGACCAGTGTGAAATTTCACCTTTTCTTAAACGCTGAGGTTACATTCAAAATCTCTGTTTATTGCTAAGAACCTCGTGGTATTTGGCCCTCCCAAATCGCATTACCACATCACTATCGCACTCCAAGAGAAGAAGAAAAGACGGGAAAAGGCGATCGGGACAGTAATTGGCATAATGACTCCTCAAGCAAAAACATACTTGAATGGAAGGCTAATAAACGTCTGAATAGCATGTGACTAACCCCCTCTTGGCCTTGCAAGGGCCGGTATAGAAAACTTACAAATGCCCCAATTTCCCCAGACCAGAAGCACAGAAGTGCTTGAAGAATGTTTGTACAGCACACAACATGTCACTAGATAATTTGACTGAATTTCGCTAAACCGTAAGCAAACATGTTACCTACACGCTGACACATTAAACAGTCTCTTTTCTTGTCGGCCACTTGTCAGTCGAGCTGGCATTCGATGGATAGATGTTTTCTTCTCGTCCCGGCGAAGGTTATGCTATTGTCACGCCAATAGAGATTCAATGATACTCTTACACCCCCATCCAATGACACCATAAATGCTATCCTCCGTTTCTTTGGCCGCTCCGGATTTCTTTCTACCCGCTTTTTTTCATCTCGAGAGCAAATGACTATTAATGAGTGTCATGATTTCCCGTGCACAATAATATGCCCTTCAACGGCCGCGAATAACAACGAAAGGTGGAAAAGGACCACCCGAAAAGCTCACCTTTCGTTTCTTTTATATTCCTGAGTTGATAAAAGAAGAAAAGAAGATTGTGTTTTTGTATAAAAAAAATACTTTTCGTGTATGCCACCCATGCTCTAAATGTAGTCATGGTAGCGCCTGGTAACGGCGAGCTGTCGACATCGCCGCCCCAGAGGATTCCCGTTTACGTGCCTCCGACAACCCGTTCAAAAAGTACCAGGTACCGCGGTAAATATTTGATTAAAAATTCAGGACTTGCTTCTCAGCTGTAGCCTGAGAAAATCATTTCTTTCTCAATCTTTCATAAAAATATGAAAGAAGAAGAAAAAAAATACCACTTTCGTAGAAGGCTCATTTAATCTGTCATTATGGTCACAGAGAAAGAAAGAAAGAAATACAAATTTATAACAGGAAAGAGAGATAAGAATGGTAAGAGCAAATGAGAGGGAGGGGGAGAGAGATAGAGAGAGAGAGAGAGAGAGAGAGAGAGAGAGAGAGAGAGAGAGAGAGGGAGGAGGGGAGAGAGAGAGTGAGAGAGATTATGTCGATAAATGTAATAACTAATTAACTGATTACCGTGTAGTGTCTGATACTAAAACAACAGGCATTTATGGAAAATAAGACAGGGGATACACTTTATATCACACAAAAAGTATCTAAAACATTTCTTAACCATACATCAAGGTAGAGCTCAGCTGTATTAATCTCAAAACAATAAGCTCCCTAAGTAAATCCTAAGGTTGAATCCTAAGTGAATCTTGAGGGGATCGTCAGTAATTCATAACATAATCCTTAATGAATACTAAGCGAATCGAAGAGAATCCTAAGTGAATCTTAAATCAATCTTAAATGAAGCCTAGTAAGTGAACCCTAACTGATTCCGAAGTAAATCTTAAGTAAATCCTAAGTGAACCCAAACAGAATCCTTTTTGACAGTAAAGTAATTCATGAGTGAAATCCAATTTAGAATGGTGGCAGCGGTGGGATATGATTTCAAAAATGGTGCTTTATTTCGTCATTGACGTTGTGCTCGCTCCGGCGGTTAAGGTGAAATGCATCATAATTATAATTATTATTATTATTAGGTATTTAGCTACGCTATTCATAGTACACTATATCACAGCGCTTTCAATAATATGCAATATAACAATAAAGCCACAAATCTTAACATAACATTAAACAAACAAAAATAATAGCGAATCAAGTAGGAAATAAGTAGGTTTTAAGGAGTTTCTTAAAAACATCCACTGATGGAGCAGCTTTAATACCGGAGGGAAGTTTATTCCACTCCTTAGCTGCTGCAACAGTGAATGTGCGATCTCCTGCCTTACTACGAGCCACATGAAAAGTCAATCGAAATGGGTCTGCATTGGAGCTAGGGTTTGTACGCACAGGTCGATACAACTCATGAAAAAAATTGTATACAAATAAAAGAATCTTAAAAACAATCCTCTGTTTGATTGGCAACCAATGAAGGGATGTTAGTAGAGGCATGGCATCATGACGACGGTCTAACCGAAAAATAATCAAAATCATAATCAAATTGACATGATATCAGGTACATGTATTAATATGCTGCGTTCGTCGATAAGCTTTACCATATATACAAATTTAAAGCAGCAAGTAGTCAAACTTTTATGAAAGTCTTTCATATTTAGCATAAGGTAATATATAATATAAAATATTGATTTTAAATGTTTCAAGTGTCACATAATTCGGTCTCCTAAGCAACAAAAGTAGTTAGGTTCCATCTCCTTTTATCTTTACCACGTTCACTCTTTTCACTTAGACACGTAAGAGGAGGGGTGTAGTGAATGCAAGCTGCTATAAACCACAATTCTTCCCTTTTCGACAAAAGTAGATACCGCAACATTAACGAAAATTACATTAAGTCCCTCGTGTGGACATATTAAAGCAGCTAGTCTTTTCCTCTCCGAAACATTCTTTTTTCCCTCACATTACTTTCTTTGAAATTACAATACAGAAAAAAAATGTTGATTCAATTATTTTTTAGATGTCTGTACCAAATAAATTCGTTAAATATGTCATCATGATTCGTCATTCAGACGGGAAGAAATTCTACATTTGCTTAAAATGAATGAAAATGTGGTTACGGTGAGAATTTAGATTCATCCAATCACTTAATTCGAAATATGGTCAAAATATACAGCAGTATGTAAACATTGTATTCTGCACAAAGAACGGGAATGAAAGCGGAAACCTACAAAATGGACATGGACAAAACGAAACACAGCTGAGAAAAGAAAAGATGCTTTTAAACATATTATGTTAGTCAACTTCTCTTTCTCTTCGTAAAAACGTGAATTGAATACTATTGAACAATCGTAGGACAACTTTTTTTTCAAAGAAAAATTATATTCTAGGGACTGATTCCGTCTCCATTGATGTGCTTTTAAAAAGGCCGCCAAAGGACGAAGGATAAACTCCCAAGACAGTTAGGTGAGGCGGTGTCTGCTTTGTAGGTGGTTTTGTGTTTAAGGTGATATCATATTTGGATTGGTGGTCGGTAAGGGCCCCCTAACGACTTGGCCACGTAAACATTAAAACAAATTTTTAGCAAAGAGCGAAATGCCGCCGGTTTCATTTCATTGCGGTAGAGAAATATTAGTTTATATCTAAAGAGTAAGAATGCCTGAATCATTAAGAGGAAGTGTTACTTAACATGGATATGTTTAAGGAGTGGTTTTAAAGCGCGACTGCAATACCTATAGCTAATTGCGCCCTCTATATAGTAAACAATATAAGCGGTACCCGTCGGTCCCCCGTGATCCCCTTTTTCTTATGTTAAATGAGAGTTTATTTGATGAGATAACTACCTGTCAGTGACCACGCAGGGAGGTCGAACCCCTCCTGGCAAACTAGTGCAGACAGTCTTTAAGACTTTGAGAAGTAAGTGAGAATGGATTTTTATATAGAATTACTTGTTTTCTTTCCCATTTATGCGATACATTCGATTCCATCGATTTGCTCTATATTTTCAAGGGGTTTATCCTTGATATTCTAGTATATAATTCCGTTAATATATCAGTTTATTCTGCACATTAAACGCCTTGGTCCTCAAAGATATATGTTGAAAATGGAAAGCTCTGCTAATTTCTTATGCATAACAACATATTACAGTGTAGCTATAGGTACTTTCTCCCTCGATCTTCGTCTACAACCAGGGGCATAGCGCGGGCCAAGACATTGGTGGGGGGGGGGGGGGGTACCAGTTGTAATGCGACTTAATCAAGGTCACCAAATAGGGGGTTGGCATGGGACGGCCTCCTATATTCTTCTTTCTATACGCTCGCTTCCCACTTTCCCTCTTATATAATTATAATCATTATATAGCCTATCTGCATCTCTTTCTCGCTCTCTACATAAAATCTCTCTCTCTCTCTCTCTCTATTAATTTTATTTCACTTCACTTCTTATATCTACATGTATTTTGTCACATTCCAGTATTTAAAAAAACACATGCAAAATCAAAGGAAAACACAAGGAAACAAACTGACAAACAACAAGTTATTGACAAAAGGGGAAATGTTAAGTAAACTAGATTGTGGATTGGAGAGAAAGGCAACTGATAACTCAGTTGGTAGAGCAGTGGTTTCGTAATCCGGCGACCCGCGTTCGAAACCAAGGCGATGCGCTAGTGCCCTTTGGTAAGGCATTGATCCTCATTACCTGGTCCCTCGGAGTGGACCTAAAGCCGTCGGTCCTCTGGTTGCTTACTAACAAGCATTTATGCTTTGTTAGCAGTCAGGTGAAATAACCACCACTACCACTTCTAATAATAATAATAATGATAAATACCCAGAATAATTATGATATCAATATAATATCTTTTTCGACTTTTGATAAAACACGTGCCCCTTCAACGTACGCAAAAATGCTCTAACAGATTGTTATGTTGGTATTAAAAAATGGAGTTAACCTAACAACCTTTCCATGCAAAGTTCATTGACATTCATTTATATTGAACAAGTCTTTCAAACACGGCATGTAAATAGACCCTGGAATGGGGAGTAAAAACTATGTCAAGTGACAATTGATTTCTTTTTCAATATAAATTTATAAAACAAATATTGTGGGGTTCTCTTTTGTGCTAGCTCTCATCTACTCCTTATCTGGGTTAAGCCGCGAATATTGGAGATCTTAAGATCAAACAAAAAATCACTCAAATGGCCGTAGTTTCACCTTTTCGTAACGATCAAACAATCGGCATATCAAGCGCTCAAACTTGAAATATTCTAAATCATTTGACCAAGAAAAATCGGTAATCATGAACCAGCTTCCCCTTTCCTACTTCTATTGTATTTCTTGTATTCTTTGTTTGCACTGCTTTTTACACATTAGGGGTTTGCCTCTGACACCTTTCTGATGAAATCACAATTTGGCTTTCAGGCTGCAACATATACATTGTGATATGAAGGTGTGATATCGTGTCCAATATAATAGGTGTCTCTGTTTCTCATAGTTGGACGGCATCTTCAGTCGAACGGTCTAGATGTCGGTATATTCTCTTAACGATTAGAACGGTCCTGCCGTTCACACCGAATTCTTTGGCGCTGTCAAAAAGTGTCAGGTGCATAATTCTTATCCTCAGTTGGTTTGACCCGCCTCTTTCTCTGTTTAACCCTTTATTTCCTGATGAAGAGTTTCGTGACTTAGAGTTACCCAAGAGAGTTACAGACAAAGGACTACTTAAATATGGACAGAAGTTAAAAAATCTCACACGAATTTTCTAACCTCTGTATGACTTATTTTCCTTTGAAGAATGACTTTTTCAATAATTCCATTTGAAAGTTGAATCAATCGATTTCAGACAAAACGTCTTACAAAGGGAAGGATCTCATTATTTTGAATACCTACTGTTTTTTCTGAAATAAAAAAAGTGTACAAAGGGGAATGACGTCATTTTATTCTACCAGAAGAAAAAAATCAACTTCCATGAAATCGATACCAACTTTATCGGCTGCGCCAATAATTGGTCCATTCAATCACACACACCGACCGTTTTTTATTTTTATAAAGCTTTATCAATTTGGCCAAGAATGAAATATATTTAGCTTTCAGTCTTCAAAAACACAACTTGAGGATGCTTTATTAAGGAGGCTTAATTGATGAAACGTCCGTTTTTTATACTTGCCGCAATTAGTAAACGTAGATCAATTTGTTTGGTAAATATTGCCTTTCTGTCAGGCGAGATTTTTGTCTTGAGGTGACATCTTATCACGATACCACTCAAGTACCAATCGATAAATAGTTTAAGGTACTCGAGTTTTATCGATTTGGACTGGCGAGGGTGATCATAATGACTTCTTAGAGCGATGTCAGTTTATTTTGATTAACCGACACAATAAAATTGACATGCATATACAACATAATTTACTCTTCTGGAATTTAAAGTACTACCTGCAATTTTACTGAGGGAGTTTGAAAAGGAATCGATGCTTTTCTTTAAGCATTATATTCTGGAATTTAGACAGGTTGGAATAAAATACTAAACGACACAATTAGGCATAATGCAACCGGTTAACGTTAACAAATGGCTACATTTTTGCATTTTGTGACTCGTTTTCTTGTTGGAATTGGGATGTTACATGATGACAATGTTTTCAGCTATCAATCGAATCGAATTGTAGCGGGAGAGACGCTAATTCGAAGCGAGTCAATAGGAGCACAGAGAAAGAATGAAGAGGTTTTCGGATGAAGAAAGTTGACGGGGGCTTAATCAACGATGGCTTCTTGTAAAGGAAAATGTTAAAAGTTCCAGGTACGATTGAACCGAAGGAACAAAGGTCCAGTGCCCCAGAAGATAATGCGTTTCACTTTATCATAAAAATAAATGAGGGGCGTAATAAAACACATAACAACAGGATAAACAAAGTAATGTTTATTTGACTTTTCTTTCTCTTTTTTTTTCCTTGTAAAGATTATAGGGTCATTAAACTCATTTTTCTCTTGATAATGATGTGTATGTCTATGAACAGAAAAAGTCAACATTCGTGATTTTGAATGATTGAATTTATTCATACTTTGTACTCTAAGGGTGAGTTAATGTTGCCTATCTATTTAATCTTAAGTGTCACATCAAACGTAGATGGGTTAATTTAGTTGACATTATAATATAAAGATAATAACAAATATCGATCTTAAAATGAAGATGATGAAGCGACTGCTTGTAGTAATAAGGCAAACATGGGCGTTAAATGGGTTCATTATGTTCATAGTTACTCATGCCAATTATGATTTGTTTTGATTTATTCTTTTATTTTACATATTTTTACGTTTTTGTTTTTTGTTAATGGTTTTTGTTTGTATTATAATTTGTATAGTTTTATTTAGTTCACACGGACTTTCTGAAAAACAGCCGTTAAGGCCTAAATAGTTATCGCGTTTGAATGAATAAATGAAATAAAATGAAATAAATTTTCTGAAGTACCCCGTCCCAATCATGAAACCATATTCAAATTTTCCTCTTTTGGGGCCTATCCACAAACATTCGGCCTACCCGTGTAGGTGCCTACTCTCTAAAAAAAATCGAGTGATCACGGACGTCACTCCTCTGGGAAGTGAAAATGTAGTGAACATTCACTCTTTGCTTCTTAGAGAACACTCTAAAATCAATCGATATTCACTCCTAAACAAGTGATCACGGACGTCACTCCCAAGAAAGTGAAAATAGAGTGAAAATTCACTCTTTTTTTTAGAGAGAGTATACTTATTGCAAACGTCGTACGCAGTGGCGTACCTGGGGTACTCCGTCAGGGGGGGCAAGCGACCGAAACAAACAAAATAGGCGATGCTAATTTTCACTTCTGGCGAGCGAGCGAGCGAGCAAAAAAAATAATCTTTCAGTAACGTTTGGTATATGAACTGGTATTGTTGCAAGTCGGGGGTGGGAACATTCACTTGTTAGCGACGTTAATTTCATTTTTTTGCAAACGAGCGTAGCGAGCAAGAAAAAAATCACTTCTTTTTTAATAATTGCCACTTAAACTTGGTTCAATAATTGTCCCATGCCGGGTTCGGGAACAATATTGTGTTTCGGGTGATTTTATACCCATTTTAGCTAGCGAGCGAAAATACATCTTTCTCTCAATGAATTGCTATATAAAATTTGTTTCATTGTTGCAGGTCGGGGCGTGCACAATCGTGTTGAAGGCAATGTCAATCCCATTTTGGCGGGCAGGCAACCCTCTACATTTCTCTTTTTAATGATATTGTAGCAAGTCAGTGGTGGGCACATAATTCCGCGAGCTAGCAAGCGTAGCGAGCGAGCGAAAAAAATCACTTGGGTTCATTGTTCCATGTCAGGGACGTGATTATTAAAAGCGATGTTATTTCTATTTTGGCGAGCGAGCGTAGCGAGCGAGCAAAATTTTTGTAATGATAATTGGTTCATAATTGGTGGGGCACCTGTGGAAATACTCAACTAAATAGAATTTTACTATTGCAAAAGAAAGCAATGCGAATCATTTGTCACACCAATTTTCGCGCTCATACTAACTCTTTCACGCAAATAATGTTTTGAAGATTCATGACTTATTTTCCTATAACTTGGGTATATTTATGTATACACTAGAAAAAAATGAATTGCCACAAGTTCTCTCAAATATGTTTAAGTTTAGAAGAAGTTACCCCACGAGAATAGCAAAATGTTATCACCTACCAAAGCCAAGAACGCAATTTTCCAGCAGGATTTTCACTTTCACTGGCCCAAAATATTGGAATGCCCTTCCTGGCACATTACAAGAAAAGCCCTCATTAAGTGGTTTCAAAAATGCCCTCAAGCACTTTTTGTTGCAAACGAATCATAATAAGTAGTTGCCCTCTCCCTCTCTGTCTCTTTCTTTGTCTCCCTCAACCCCATCTCTCTGTCTTCTTTTTATCTTCCTGCATGTCTTCCCCCTTTTCTGTTTTTTACTCTCTCAATCTTTTATTCTTCATTTATCATCATCATCTTGTCATTATCTTGTCATTCTGCTAAATGTTTCTGATTTGTTTTTGTCTCGTTAATTTTTTTTCTTTCTATTGTCAGTCATGTTTTTTTTAATTCCGTAATTTTTCTTCAAAATTAAGTTATAAATGTATAAAGTATAATTATTATTGTGCGAACCTACATCTAACAAGCTTTGCTTTCAAGTAGGTTCGTTTTTTTCATTTCTTGTAATTAAATCATTTTGCATTACAATGACTAAAAAACAATGTCAAAGATATTTCAATGCTTATTTCTGTTATACCATTACGTTTATTATTGTTTTGTTATTGTTTATATTATGTGAAAAAGAAATGGAAAATAAACTCGCTCTGTATAGAGCTATTATTATATTATCATAAATTTCAGGTTTTTTTGTTGCAGGTCAGGGCTTACACAATCATGTCTAAGGTGATGTTAATTCCGTTTTGGCGAGCACGAATAACGTTTGGTACATAATTATTAACTGGTTGTTGCAGGTTGCGGCGGGCACGTTAGCGATGTCAATTCCATTTTGGCGAGCGAGCATAGCAAGCAAGCAAAAAAAAAAAAAATCTTTTAATAGAAATTAATAAATAAACTTGTTTTTATTGGTGCAGGTCGGGATGGACGCATTCGCGTTTATCGCGATTCAATTCCTTTTTGGCGAGAGGGCGAAAAAACTCTTCCATTTTTAATGATATTGTTGCAGGTCAAGGGTGGGCACAATTGTTTCCAAAGCAATGTCTATTCATTTTATTCGCGAGCGAGCGTAGCGAGCGAGAAAAATGAATTAGTCTCTTTTAGCAACATTTGGTACATACATTGTGTGCTATTGTTGCCATGGTTGCAGGTCGGGGCAGGCACAATTGTATTCTAGGCAATGCTAATCCTTTTCTCTTTTCAGGGGACGAGCAAGTGAAAACATTTAATGCAAAATAGGCTAGCAAGCAGTTCGCGCCAGCGAAGAGTTTCGAATTTGTTATATCACTTATATTTTCCTATTTTCATTTGTCTTAATTTTTCAGGGCCGTATGCGGAATATTTTTCTGGTTGGGGAGGGGGAAAGATGCGTTAAAAGTTTTTGAAGAAACTCAAAAGCGAAAGGAGTGAAGGGAGTTCGAGCGACCGAACTGGTCATGAGGGTACTTTTGCATTTTCAAAAGTAGAATTGAAGGATTTGGTATAGGCCTACACTACATTCTCAGGAAAAAAAATGTACGTTTTCAAAATATCTGGGGTCAACTGCTCCCCTTCCCCCCGGTGCGTACGGTCATGGTCTTTTTTTTTTAATTTTCCCATTTTTTTCCTTTCCTCTTCTTTTCCCTTTTTCTTCCTTTTCTCTTCTTCTTCCTTTTTTCTTTCCTTTTCCTTTTTTCTCTTTCTTTCCTTTTTTTCTTCCCTTTTCCTTTTTTCTTTTTCTTTCCTTTCCTTTCCTTTTTTTTCTTTTCTTTCCCCTTTTTCCCCCCTTTTTCTTTTTTCCCCTGGAGCCCGTCAGGGGGGGCACTCTGCCCCCCCTGCCCCCCCCCCCATAGGTACGCCAGTGGTCGTACGTATACGGCTCCGTAGAACACCACAAGTAGTGCCTTCAAAACACGTGCAGACCCGCCTGTCCGACGCAAGCATTCTCTACGAAATCCGCCACAGACAGGTGCACGGCCGGTTGCGACCATGGCTTCACTAGTATATTCAAATGTATGGATACTTTTTTCGTAATCCTTAACGAAAAGGCCAGTCTAAACAAGATTCATTCGAATTCAATGTTTTTTCTTTCAACACCTCTTTAAAAAAAAATTGCATTCACCTTTGACATACTTCGTAAATCGATTGTAAAGATCAATTAGGTTGCATTATTGTATTTGTTGCTATGCCAGGGAAAGTTATGACAAATTGAATCTCCTTTCAGTTTACACACGAGGAGTTTATTTCGCTCCATAGGTTGCATCAGAAGTGGTGTTTGCCTTATAATACATTATGTTCCCTGGTACTCTATTTTGTGTTGTATTTAATTATCTGAACTCTTAGAATGAATATAAAATTTAACAAACAATTTCCCAATTGAACCATTAATCTATGTGAACGGCCGAGTTGAAGGCTCCAATTTTAATATCACACAAACTAAAGAAAACTGTCCGTGTGTATACAAAGAGGAGGGAGCTCGAGGGCTTATAGAGCGAGGGACCTCGCCATTCCCCCTCCCAGGAAAACGAGACGATTGCCGAACAATCGATAATAATAACAAACAAATAATAACAATTAAATAATAACACAAGATTATCAGCACACTTAATCAAACAATGGATGATCGGCAGATTCAAAGGTATAGCGTTTGTGATTTTTAGAGGGAAATGCTTTGTCAAGTTGCGCCAAAGTTGTCTCTCTCTAGAGAGGGCGGCTTCTTGTCGAGCCGGAGGGGTGTAAGTCCACACCCCTTCAGGGAGCTGTTGGATTCTTACGCTATTAACATTCTCTTCGCGCATACCACCGCGCACCAAACATTCTTATTCGCACTCGAGCAGAGTCCGGGGTTAAACGCTCTTATTTGCGAGTTTCATTCTTGCATTGTTTCCCTATCGTATATAGGTGTCAGATGTTGGTAGATTGATTGATTGATATGGGTAGACTCTGTTGTTCGAGACCTCCTTGCCCCTTTTTCACGCTCTCCCTTTACTACGTGGGAATTTTTCATTCTTTTCTCTTTTCCTTTTCCAGTGTCATTTTCAGAAAAGCGCTTCTTGACCTGGACTGGGTTCGATGACCGAGTGGATGTTTGCGACTGGTTTTCAGATTTCCAAGACTTTCGGTCCCTTCTGTTCTTTTACTCTTAAACGTCCCATTTATTCCCCCTTCCCTGCCCCGATATCCCCAACGTTCTCCCCCTTCTTATTCCCTTTCCACTCTCCCTATTTCCGCCATTCTCCATTTAACTTCAAAACAGCTTCAAAATTCAAATTTAAATTTCGTATTCCAATAGATGGTGTCGCCCCGTTCTCTATAATTTATTCATTTTGCCTGTATTTTATTTTTCATTTCTTCTTATGTAGAAAAATGTTATCACCAAGATATTTTCCTGGATTTTTTTTCCCTTCAAAAGTAACCATTTTCATGACTTTGTTACGACTCTTATTAATATTCATATCTAAAAAATGAGATGTTAAAGTTTACGCACGGCGAGACAAACAAACAAGGAAAGTGTGTACAGTTTGTAAAGAACATGGCCAAAATCTGAAACGCAACAGTCTAGAAAGTTATAGAACATTAACCGACATTATCTTAAGTTTTGTATGAAGCGATCTTTTTTTTCAGGTCAATACCAACACAATAATCCAATCACACCTGCATAGCTATGGTCTCAAGGAGTTCGGGTCCCTTCCTTAACTTTATTCGAATGAAAGGGTTGACAAAAAGGGCGGAATTTTCGATTACAAGCAAGTCTTGAAAACGAATCAAGCTCCTACCCTAGTTAACACACTTGAAAGTAAGTCAGCTATACCGGTATCGTTTTCCCTCTTCCCAACCCTATCTCGACACCTCCATTCATCCTAAACAAATTCTCGAATTTTTGAAATGTAAATAATACTATTTGGTCTGCACCTTGTCTGCTGCCCCCTCCAATAATCCCCAAAATTGATATTCGGCTTGGAGAATACCTTCATCAAGTCGAACCTGTATCCATTACAGAGAGGCTTTATCCATGCGTCACTTGGAGTGAGCTCATCACGCGAAGGGGTAAGGCTCGCTTACCCCTTCTTTGTTCTACCAGCCTTGATTTCACCCCTCTAGACCCCTGTCCTGCACCCCTCAAGGGCCCAGCCTCGCTGGAAGAATACCCCTCATTATTCTTCCACTCTGCGATTTACTTTTCAGGAATCTGAATTAGCAGACTTAATAAGCTTAATAAAATACCGAAATTGCACAAAGTAAACAAGCGTCGATTTAGAAGTGCCTTTCCCAGTGGCGTTGGACGGATTATTGAAGCTGATACTCTCTATCGGAGCCCTCTCGAAACAGAATCGTATTGTGTGGAATGAATTGAGACGGTGCAGAAAACACACATTGCAGTGTAATTGATTGAAAACAGTCCCTTTGGCAGAAGGCTATGATATTCGGGTGCAATTAACCTCCCGTCCTATCATAAAGGACACGGCTCGATTTCAACTGGTACACGTTTTGCTCTCTACGCCAAATGGAAGAAAGACCGATCGAACGCCACTAGAACTCACTTCTGGTATAGTCTATATAGACTCTGTGCACGATCAATCTGGATCTCTAAACTATCAGCATGAAATATTCCTATCTCTACACTACATCGAGATACACCCATTTGGCCACACCCATCTACCACTCCTCTCCCATCGCCGTTCGCTGGTCCTGCCCACATCACCTCACCTTCAGCACCACCCCCGTTTGTCCTGAGGTGACCTTTCCGCGCACCCATCTCACTCCAGCTCCCAACATCTACCAAGCCAATCACGGCTACACAACAATACCCCTGCGCCTTTAATCCTGGCTATACCCACACGAATCTCGGCCTGCTGTCGTTACACTCGTCTTCCTCTTGATAAGGAACCAAATTAAGCATTAAATGTCAAGTTTTGTTGATAAGTTTGGCTATTAAATACTACCATTAATTGTATCAATTTTGTATTGTTCACCCATGGTAGACACGCCAGTATCAATTGCAGCACCTGCAATTATTATTACTCGATTATGTCCACATTTGTGAAATAATTTGCCGGTTATTATACGGGAGTTGCCCTCTTTATTATCTTTCAAATTTAATCTTAAAAAGTATCTCAAGTCATTGGACATATTAAGGGATTATTTGGCACCTATATACCTACCGGTAGTCTGTTCCATATTTTGTTTGATCATTATAAATTTGTGTTACTCGTTATTCTACTTTAATAACATAATTGATTATTCTATATTCGCAAACATTCACCTTGATATTTTGCAATGTTTTTCACATGCTCTTTTTAACTATTTACTTCGCATTATTGTATATGTATTTTTGAATGCTTTTATTTTTACATATTATATTGCATTATTTTGTGTATGTTTTTAGAGGGGCCCTGCATGGGCTACCCCGTATCAATTAAAAAAAAAAAAAATGTATTTCCCCACGGTCGAGAGAGACACATTTGGGAAGAACACCTTATCCAAAGACGTGAGCATTGAGCGAGGATCGAACCTAGGGCCTTTCGTATGAGATTTAAGGACCTTGACCAATATACCACAGCACTCACACATGCAGTAAGATTGTCTACTCGGTACTGTTACCCCGTATCAAAACATACATGTAGTCGATGTAGATTGAAGGAAAAGAATAGAATGACACAATCCATAACATACATGGCTAGCTATGCTTTTCCAGGTTTACTCCTCCCTCATCGGTTTAGCTACGAGGGGGGGGGGGGGGGTATGGGGCATTGGTCATTTAATTGATTGGCGAACTTTGGGATTTGTGAGGAAAAGAGAGAGATGGGGAGAGGGAAATGATACAACTCTCACAAATCCTCTCCCGCTCGGTTGTCTTGCTACCTCGCATCTCATCCACCTAGGTGGAGTTCAACTGGAAACCTAGACCAGAGCAAACCCACTGTCTACTCGTACCCTACGAGCCCTGATATATTTATGACTACTCCACTAATTTGCCCTTCTGCTAACCTTATCTCAATTAATCGTCATTTCCTATCGTCGCTTAATTTACCTCCAATTTATATATTCAATTTTGCATCAAGTAACCTTTGGCTGTCTCTTCAATTTCTTGCATTCTTTGAAGATATTGTCTGTACTCGCTGTTATCTTTGATATTCCATATTTCTCTTTTGACATTTTCATTACGTCGTCCGTTTCAATTCGATTCTTTCAAACGTCGAGCCATCTATTCATGTTTATAGATAGAAAGTAACCTGTGGATCAGATTTGTCATGAAGTTAAGCTTTTTTTGTTTAAGAATATGATTTATCTTCGCCTCGAGACAAAGACGTACATAATTGAGCTTTCTGTTCAGGTTTTTATTCTAGATATGTCCTGGCTGCGGGTTAATAAGTCAACTTCTTCCGTGACTTTCAATAAAAGCCTCGATTTATGGATTTTCTATACCACTTTCCCCCTCTCCTTTTAATACAATCCGGAAAATTCCAGCCTGGCTTATTTTCCTTTTGTGACTCACATTCGTTTTTTGGGGGGCAGTGATGGTTGTGGAAATTTAAAAGCCAGCCGGGGGCGGGTCTTAACATACAACACTTACCTATTCTGTTTCATGGTCAAGGGTGTATTTCAGGGTAGCGCAGGTCAATCAAAGTTTATTCCTTTCTTTTTTCTAATTTTAATGAGGGCTAATCATTGAGTTGTACATAACTACGGAATCTCTCAGACAATTGTTTATTGCACAATGACATACAGGGCTGTGTACTGTAATCTCCGTTTTATTCTCGTTCTCTGTTTATACCCCATCCGCCATCTCCTGGTTTAAAAAAAATGTACACCCCCCCCTTTCTCTCTCTCACTCTCTCTCTCTCTCTCTCTCTCTCTCTCTCTCTCTCTCTCTTCTATCTTTTCCGTCCCCCCTCCTCCGTCTGATCTTGCTCATGCCCCCTTCCTGTTCCTACTTTCCCCCTCCTGTTCCGCCCCTCCTCTTTCTCCTCTCGCTCGCCCTTCTTCCCTCCTTTCTTCCTTCTCTTCCAACTCCTCCTCCTCCTCCTATAAAAGTGTCGTGGTCGAGTGGTTTAAGCACTTGACTTGCAATTCAAAGGTCGTGGTTTGATCCCCGATACGGCACTAATGTCCTTTGGCAAGGCATTAATCTTCATTTGCCACACTCGACCCAGGTGAGGTAAATAGGTACCTGGCAGAAATTAATTCCTTGAAATGCTAGAGCGCTGTAATGGCAGCTATGCTAAAGCTGGGGTAACAATAATTAATGTGCCTCGAAATAGAATTTATAGATAGACGGCGCTATAGAAATGACTATAATTATTATTATTATTTCTCTTCTCCTTGGTCATGATTTTACCCTGCACCTCTTTCCCCCTTCTCCTCATTATCCTCTCCCTCCTCAGTATCCCCTCCCTCCTTCCCCCTCCTCCTCCTCCTCCTCCTTCCCCCTCCTCCTCCTCCTCCTCCTCCACGCCTCCCACTTCTCGGCCCTCCTCCTCCTTCTTTAAGCCCACCTCCTTTTAGTTCCCATCCCCTCCTTCTCCTTATTCTCTTTTTCCCTAGTCAAACACTATAACTTTGAATTTTGTGTCTACAGGCGGGTAGGACATTTCTCTTAAACTAGAGGGGTATCGCGCCCAAGAGCTATAATAAAAGGGGTACATTCATTGGATAACAGTTTGGAAAGTCAGTAAAGGTAAAACAATTATGTTGTCCCCTTTAAATGCGACTGTTTTCAGATACAAGGAAAGCATGACAAATTCAAGAATACGGGGACTCGGGGGATAAATGTAGGAATGAAATGACCCCAAAAATGTGAAGAGGAACAGAAAGAGGGAGTAAAACAGTAAGATGCGTCTAAGAGAGAGAGAGAGAGAGAGAGGGGGGGGGGGTAGAAAGCTTGCGAATGGCTGGTCGTATGCGAGTTGGCTGGACGATCCGTGTATTAATCACTCGGCGGTCCCCTTCCGATACAAATTTGTGTGATTCCGCCTCAGACGGTTCACTTTACAGGAGATGAGGAAAATTAACTGGGGTGTCAAGTTTGGAAGGTGATGTGGTTGTCTTCAGGCCAACGTTGCCCTCCCCTCCTCCACCCGTCCACCTCTCCTGTCCTCTCAGTCTCATCCCTTATTGTTAAGAAATGACAAGAGCGACTGTGTGTGTGTATGTGGGCAGGGGGGGGGGGGCATCGCGGCACGTGCGCCCCCAAATGAATTGCCCACATTTCCCATGTGCACCCTTCTGTCCTCTCCATCCCATCTCATTATTATCAAGAAATGGCCAGAGCTGGAGCCAAGTCAATGGGCTAAAGGATGTTCCGTTTCTTTCCCCTCTGCCGTACTGTCCCTCACCCCCTTTTACCCATGTGTCCTCTTTAATTAATATCATCTATGTTTTTATTAAGAAATGACCAGTTTGTGGTTCAATGCACCCCTTCCGTCTTTCCTTTTCAATTCTTACCCGAAATTGCAAGGTTGATTAGTTAGAAATCTACTGACGCTGCCCCTCCCCTCCCATATTTGTAATTGTTTTCTTTAAAAGAAATAAGAAATATACAAAAATAATATACGATGGTTTATCGCCAGATCCCACCTCTATTTACTCCATTTTACGCACATTGTATTATTGGAAATTCGAGCCCCTTAACGATGTTCCGCCAAACCTCTATGACATGCCTTTCTTAAAATTGACATCAAGGAGAATAAAAAGGCAACAAATTACAAGGACAATTTATTACAATTCTCAAAACTATACAGTATGTTGATAACACCCGAAATGCACAGATGAAAAACTCAAGTTGGCCCGCCCCTATTGACCCGCCTCTATCTATCTCACTTTTGCTCCTTTCTGATGTATAGGTTTATTAAAGAATGAATATGATGATGCAATCAGACCCTTTGCTTTCATCCTTTCCTCAGCACCCCAAACCCCACGACTGATGTAAAAAAAAAAGGGGGGGGGGGGGGACATTAGTCAGGTTGAGGGCGTAACCAGCCAGTACGCCCCCTTCCCCATCCCCTTTGAACTCGAAACCCAACTCCCATACCTTAAGTACACAAATAAAGATATATCACCGAATACCTTTTATTTTGTAATAATAATTGTGCCCCCGCCTTAACAAAATCCTGGATCCGCCCCTGATACAAAGATATATTGACTCCCCCCCCCCCCCCCCCCGTCACCGGCATCACCTACAGCCTCCCCCATCTATGTGCATTTAATGATTCCACACGAACTGTATGCTTGCCAAGATCAACAAAATTAGCGCTTATCTTTTAAAAGAATCATTCTGTTATTTTTATACTACTGTCTCGAGCAGATAAACCGGCTATCTAATTAGACATAATGTCAACTTCATTTACAAACACAATTGGAGTATCAAACAGGGGAAGAGAGAGCAGGACAGAGGAGGGGGTTGCCCCCTCCCCAATGATTGATGTTGTATTCAATTGTTAAAATTCATATCTGTTCATACCAGTACGTGTGGATATGTGTATTGATATATTTGGATATCCCAGACGTTTTAAAAGGAGGAATAGGTTTTAAGAGAGAAGTAGTTTTAATTGTCAATTTATTCGAAATTCAGCCCCAAATTGTTGGGGTTATTATTCTACTAAAGTTAGTTGTGCTGACGGCCCTACTATGTTTAAATTCATATGATATAAATGAATGTTAATAAAACCCGAACTTTGTTAGTCCATATACCACTTTTGGCTAATATGCAATATCGATTTGTTGATAGAATTAGAAGAAAACAGGAAAAGAAAAAAGGGGTAGGACGAGGCGAAACCCCAAACAAGGGCGTTCGAAAAGTAGCATACATTCGAAATTTTCATTTTATCGAATTTCTAATGTAGCCTATTTTAAAGCTTTTCAAGAATACCTTAAGCGCAATTCATTCAGTTTTCTCTTTTAGTTAAAAGTAGTCAGATTAAAATGTGATACAGGGTTAATTTAAGCAGATCCCCGATTGAAGCTAAGTGAGCTTACAACAATACATTCAATGATACGGTCTGAAACACAGACTAGATGGTGCGTATTTGACCGAGTTTTGGGCTTGTTTCTTACCTGAAATTGACCTTCGTGTCGCCACCTGTCATCGCAGCGATTAATAATTAAGCAAATACTGGACAAAATGAGCCAATCGGAAGCCATCATTCAACGGAGAGCTGAGCTAATGATGACAGCCCAAGTCTTCCTGCCCTTCCCCCAAGACTATCATCTAATTATTCTGCCCCCATCTTGAACGACATAGCCCTGTCTCGTAGGAACAACAAGTGGTCATGAGTACCCACGAGAGAGGTCCTTTCAGTTTGAGCAATTTTTTTGGGTATTATTACCGGTTGGAATTTCCACATTAAATTTGCGCTATTAATTTATAAGTCATTTAAAAATACATCAGTCTAATAGTTTTAATCCTGTTTAGCAATGCGATATTAATTGTTCATTATTTTTGTACAATTACTTCTTAAAAGATTTAACAAATAAAGTGTGGGGGGGGGGGGCATGAGTCCGAACATTTCTGACCCCAAATCTGTGTACCCAAGATATATGGGTTTAGATTAAAATGGGTCATTTTCACCCTCCTTAAATCCACCACCGTCACCGATTATAATAACAATAATTTGGATCTACACATTATTTGTAGATCCCTTTTTTCCGAACAATACAAGACTACTCAATTTAGTTTTAATGGTAATATGAAAAACATTCAGTATGCTGAAAAATCTTTGACAATCGCAAGCAATAACCACACAGTGGAAGTACCGACAATAATTGAGGTTCGAGAGACAGAAAATTGTTAATTAAATTTAAAGTGCTTGAATACGCTTGAATATAACTTTTACAAGGATGATAGACAAAATCATATAAACTTTAGAAAACGATTTTGATTTCATGGGGGCAAGGTACATGACAAATTTACCCGTCACAAATTGTGTCAAATTTGACATGGTGTGAAGTATTTCCTCTTTACAGGTAACACACGGGACGTTTATGTTTTTTTTTAAAGTAGCTAATGAGATACAATGAGAAATTCACTGAAAGATGTTATATCAATTGAAGATAATTGAAAAGGAAGAAAAGCCTATTATCTCAATGCTCCAGTCGGTAGACCTCTTAAAAATGAAAGGAAAATATGAAAAGAGGAACACAAAGAATAAGAGAGACGGATTGCGAATAAGGTGTGGGACGGACGGACGGAGAGAGAGAGAGAGAGAGAGAGAGAGAGAGAGATAGATTGTAAGGTGAAAGACGGACGGGAAAGAGGGAAATTGCTTATGAATTTACTTTCGAAACCTAGCCGCGGTTATTTTAACGAGTACCCGGGGAGGGGAAACCCCTAAAAATTCACAGAAACATAATTACTTCACGTAACTAATTCTCGTCAGCGTTTTCATAGTTAAAATTCTTAATTCTCGTCTATCCCATGTACTCAACAGTGGCGTACAAAATCACAGGGGCATAGGGCACGTGCCCTCAATTGAATGTTGAACAAAATAATAATAAAGGAAGGAACAAGCGAACGTGAAAGGAAGAAAAGGAAATGGAGAAGAGGAAAAGGACGAGAATAGAATAGACCACATCACACTCCCTCTCCTAATCAATAGCCTTGTAAATTCGCATTTCATTTTCCGAGTAAAAATTGAGAGCCCCTCCCAAATCGGGCCAGTGCCCCCACCCCCATGGGTGGACGGACTCAAGCTACGCTAATAACGAATACCCTTACTATCATTTGACCTGGAAACCATCCATAATGGCGTATCCAGCTGAACCAGGGTCCGCCCCTTCCTGTTTGAGCCCCCCCCCCCCCCCCACCCCATGATGATAATACTACTAATAATACTGGTTTCTGACCTAAGCGCTTCCAGTACTATTTTTACCCCGGTCACTAGATTCAATTATTATTCTGCACATTAAGGTGCACATTCTCCGCTCCTTTAGTCGCCTTTTGTAATCCAACCACAGTGACATTCGCATCATGGGTGAAGAGGAGCCAGTGTAGACAAAATGGCTTGATCAAGGACATAAGTGCCATGCCAAGGCTCGAACCTACGACCTTTTGCATTTCCAGTCAAGTTAAAGCACTCGACTTCGACACCTCTGCAATTTTTTTTCTTCTAACGGTAAAATGTCTGACGTAATCCCTCGCTACTGTACATTGGCCATTGTATTTTCCATTGGAGATTAAGGAGGGGCAATAGTTTCCCTAAAAAGCCTTCTGTATTGTTTTTCTTTCTCTTCCCCATTGGTTCTGCTGTTGTTCATGTATAAAGTGGTCAGTAAGATTCGAGACAAAACTGTTGTGGGAGCCAATGCACACAACTGTGTCGAAAAATGTATCTTCTACATAATATGTACATCTTATAGGTGAATTAAAAGCCCAAATTGAGTTATGAAGAGGGGAAAATGTCATAATTTAGTAGAAGGAAATTGAACTTATGACGAGTCTTTCGCCAGGTAATATTCATAACATCGCCAATTTACATAATTTCTCTAATTTCGAGACCCGGATGCCATGGCGCCCGGCCCAGTTAGCCAATGGAGATTGGTTTTGTGGTAAAAATTATCAGACAATTGATCGCATGTCGTACCTAGTTTAAATAGGATTGGATCATACTAGTCTCGCTAAAATTCACATGCGCTGTACACAGAAAGGGGTATACGGGACTACACTGACATTTGACATGAAAATTGTGATCCGCCACCTTTAGCTGTTACTTGTCATTTTTGCGAATATTAGAGCATTTAAAGAGCCATCCTTTTCAGAGGAAATTTTCCGATGATACTCTTCCATACTATCATAAAAAGAAGGAGAAATTTTACATATTATTCATCACCTTTTCCCAGAACTCAACCTTCACTTTAAATTTGTTTACCTCATGTTTCGTTCCAAAACCTCTCCCCCAAAACAGAAGAAAGTCGTCGAGCGCATTGTCGGTTACATACCCCATTACCTTCTGTCATTAACAATCTAAAATCAAACTCCCGTATAGACTGGAAACTGAAGATTGAAATGCTTCCTATAATTAATCTCCTCAAGATTTATCTGCGTCCAAAACTGAACTTCCTCACAATCAAAGCGAAGAAGAAGAGGAGGAACCAATACGAAAGTCAGACAGAGAAAGGAGCAAATAAAGAGAACAATTATTTGTTGTCATTTTTTATGACGATATTTGAGTTAATATTTGTCTGGACGGGCAAGAGGGGGGAAGTACTCGAGCAAGACAGAGAATGGAGTTATGAAGAGGAAGAATTCGTAATTTTTATGATGATGGTGAATTAATTTTTGTCTGGATCGCATGGCATATAGAAAAACATTACTGTTTGCTTGATATATACCCGGTTGAAGTTGTTGTCGTTGTTTCGTGGTCTGGCGGCTCTCCTGGAGGGAAAACATTGTCATTTTAGTGTTGATCGATGATTTATAGGTCGTCTGCAGCAAACCAATGTGCTTCGGGCTGTTTGTCTTTCTCGATAATCACTGTCCACAAAGTGGAAAATTAGTCCATTTCATCATAATAATTTTATTTTGAAAGCCATCGTCGGGTCGCGATGGACTGCCCTTCACTTTCCACGTAATACAGTCTGCAAACTCCGCAAGACTCGAGTTGAAGATGGAAATCATCTTTAAAGGGTTGCACGACACTTGCCCTCGCGACAACTTCTCCACGTCAATACCTACACTAATTATCTAATTATTAACTCCAACCATGGCCCCAAAGTTAACCATAATCCTAACTCTAAACCAAACCTTATAGAGAAGGTTAAGTTTTGGGAAGAGGTGACAAATCATTTGTGAGCGTCATCATTGTATTATGCAAAACAGTATGCATGGAAGAACATCAGATAAAAAATGTTCCTGAAAAGCATGGCTCTTCAAATGCCTTAATATTCTAAATATGGCATGTAACATCATAACAATAATTGGGACGGATTTTTAGGCCATATGTTCGTGTAGTCCCATATACATCTTTGTGTGAACAGTGTTTGTAACTTTACCAAGACTGGGCAGATTACTTATCATATTTATGATTCCAGAACCATGCAGCACACACCAATATTTATGTGCTATAGATGATCAACCTTTTCTGATCGATTCCACACCGTTTCTTTCACATTGCAATCGCATGACCAGAACTCAACCTTATCTTTAAACCTAATTGCAACCCTCTTCCTAACTTGTAACCCTATACCTTTGAATAAATAAAGCCTGGAGCGATTGAAACAGGAGCAAATGACGGGTCACCCTTTAAAATTGTTTCATAAATAAGGTCATAGCAAAATTGTCTACGGTTTATCTCATTTTTTGGAATAGCATCGGTTGAGAGCCAAAAAGACATTAGCTTTAAGTATAATTGAGTTAACGTTCTTTTGACTCTCATGTGGCAATGATGATAAAATCATTCGAACGGTTTTCAAATGATCGTTTGGTTACTGATACGATTATGATACACCGTCAAACTTTCCTCCCCTGGTTGTAAACAAACCATATTGGTGTCCAACTTTTTCTAAAAGTCAACGAGAGTCACTTAAACAACATTGTTTATTACATTTTCGAGGAGTTGGCAAATAGATACTTGTGTATATTATGATAATGCTAATAAAATGATTAATTGACTGGTTAAGGGATATAGTCTAAATAGGTTAATGCAATAAAAACTTATGTAAGTTAGGAAATTGAGTTAGTTTTACGAAATGTTTTGAAAGAGGAGACTTATTTCGTTATTCTGTTTTGATGTGCAACTGATGTATTCAACTGTTTACGGACAACTACGGGTCCTTCTGAATGGTCGGAGAGGGATCGATGGGCCATATAAAACGCAATGGTTCTCTTCTTTTGTCAGTCAATTATGATTAGTCAAGATAAAATCTTACCTTTTTCCATTTTATTACATCGACGACGAACAAGAGTTTGAATATAAACGTTTAACTGATGTTGTATTACAAAAAGGTAGAAAACAAAATGCTCAAAACGTAAGTTATTTTGCAAGTGGAGTATATAAAAGGAGCCATAATAATATGAATACGCTTTGAAAGAGATTGATATAAGGACAGAAGAGAGATATATATAATGAGAGAGAGAGAGAGAGAGAGAGAGTGGGGAGGGAGAGAAAAAGAGAGAGAGAGAGAGAGAGAGAGAGAGGGAGAGAGAGAGAGAGAGAGGGAGAGAGAGAAAGAGAGAGAGAGAGAAAGAGAGAGGGGGTTGAACGAGAGAAGGGAGGGGAGATGAGGGAGGGAGGGAGAGAGAACGATAAAAAAAGAATATATATGTCATATCAAACCAAAGCAACCTAATTATTAAAAAAAAAAAAATCATTTAACTATTCCCATTACAAATCGTGGACTATCTCTTTAATTGGAATGAGTCCATCTTTCGCGATGCCTCCCTCTCTTCACAGGAACCGCGTTGATTTTCACTCCCAGACCCGGTTCATTGAGAATCGAAGCGTGCATGAAGATTATGGGCCGTTCCCCCCAAGGGTTACAACCCCTCCGGCAACCTCCAACATTTAAGAACGGAAAGAAAAGGAAGGAAGGGAAAAAAGGAAGAGATCATAGATATGATTTTCCCCTTTCAACATCAACACGTCAAACTAATCTGTTTCACTGTATACTTGGAACATTGTGAAAATTGGATAACAAGCAGGATTTCCTAATATATTATGTAATCATATTTCGTTAGATTCCGTATTAAATACTGGATTGGCGCTGCGGGACATGACATCAGAATCGTGTTAGTAGTCCCGAGATGGTTAGAATACATTGGATTTGAAGTTTTGTTGGCAATGCCAATATCAAGAGAGCTTTGCGGAGGGGGGTAAATAAAACGAGAAACAAATTAATTCAGATAGATTCTTTTAATGCTTTTTAAGATGTTGACAAGAATTGAATGTTAAGTTAATGCTAATGAATCGAACGTATAATTTAACGATGAAAGTCATCTGACGTCGCCTGATTAAATAAAAACAAAAACATGATAAAATAATGTATGTATGTATGCATATATTTCTCGTTGTTATTATTTGTTTTTAATTGTCAACCCCGTCGTAAAAAATAAAATCTGAGAGTTATGTTTTGATAATCTTTTGTCTTCAAAAGCAAGGTGAGGTCCATTTTGTTGTTATTTACGGGGTTTTTGTTGTATATGTTGTGGTAAATTCATCGGAAACTTTGGTCCGATATTCCAAATACAAATAGGCCTATTAAAAAAAATTATGGCAACGTTCCTGAATGAAGGGGGATGGGAGGGGGGGGGGGTTGTGAAGTCTGAAAGATCGTGTAGCACTATAGAAACTCCGCCCTCACTCCCATGTCCGTCCCAATGATGTTCAGCCTTCGATATAAATTACATCTGACATTGGCTAATCCTCTGTCGAGGGGGGGGGGGGGGGCGGTGAATTTAAGATAGCCCACTGATATCTCAAATAAAGTTCCACCAAATCCCAATTTAAAATCAGTTTCAAACATACATTTCCCCTTGTTGATGCTTATCGTCTCTCGTGGCGAGTATGGATTAGACTTCGGCGACAGAATTATGTTGTATTCAGTGGCGTAGCTCCAGGGGGGCACGGGGCAGGTGCCTCCCCCTTCTCGAATGGCAAAGAATACAAATAAATAATAAGAGAAAGTAGTGAAAGGATGGGAGAGAGGGAAGAAATTTCTTACTAATTCTGTATTTTTTTGTTGTCCCCACATTTTTCAATTATAACTGTTTTTCATGTAAAAAATATCATCATTACCATATCAATAGCATGAGGAAAAAGGAAAAGAATTTAATTTCCTAATCAGAATGTTCCCTGTCGGTGCTCTAATACGTAAAGCATTCACCATCATTTAGCAAGTCCCTCAAATAGGACTCAGAGCCGTAAGTCCCCTTTATGCTTACAATTATGCATTGTATTTGCTATTTAGCAATATTGTTGCCCATAGAGTTGGAATAATTGTTTCTTACCTCTTTTCATGTAGTTACTGTGACAATATGGTTTAGCTTGATGGATAAAGTTTATATCTTCTCAGAACTGTATTGAGCAATCTAAAGAGTCGTAGAGACTGATCTGTAAAGTTCTGAGAAGATGATTTATCTATACAAAAAAAAACTATATTGTCACTATCATTATAAGAAAAAAGGTAGGAAACATTTTTTCCCAACTGTATCGTATATAGTTGAAATAAACAGGCATCTACAGAACCTTTCTTTTCTTCCCTTTGATTTTATTTTGTAATTTTGCTTTCCATGTACACACCATGACTTATAATATACATTATTCTGTTTCTTGACTTTAAAATACACTGGGAGAACAAAAATATATATGAGAATATAAAGCGTAACATTTGAGTGTGTCAGTCCCGATGACAAGTGTGGGAAAGGGCACACGCCAGGGCTGAAAATTTGAGAGGCGTCGGGGAAATAAAATCACTTATTTTTACCCTCCCAAATAAGATAGTTCGAAGAAAATTTGAGATTCATCATGACTTCATCACTCAGCCGAATCGTTAACAAATAGATAACATCATATGAACAGAAATTCTCCGTGATAATTACTAGGAAGAATTTCTTAAAATTGAATTACTGGCAGACGAGACATGTTAATATTACCGATGCCGCTAAGAATTATTTTGATAATGATACGTCTTTATGATAGAAAGATATCAATTCATTTCTATCTCTATGATTATACTTATTTATATTTTCCTTAATATCAATCAGCTTGAGGTTAAAAACGTATTTGAAATCTTGTAATGTTGTCTTTTTATATTAGATGTTTATTCTCTTCGAATTTATTAAAGTTGTGACTGAAGAGAGCTATCTGTTGGTTAAATTTTCTGCTTGTATTACGTTAAAGGCCTCGATGCTAATGTTTCAAACAAAATAATTCGTTGGTCGTGAAACTTGTATAAGCGACGTACTCGCGTACATGCAATAAGTTTGTTGACGAGGCAAACGAATAGACGAGTCCATTATTTGTATAAGTTATAATGGGTGAAAAATCCTAACGCACGCTTTACATGGCAGTAGGGTTATTTACCTTCAGATACACTGTTCGGGACACTGTTGCCCAATTTTCTTACCTCTGTACATCAAATAAGTGACCATAATATTTATGACTTATTCTTGATAGATAAAGTTTAAACCTTCTCAGAACTATAGATCAATTTATTTGACTCTTTAGATTGATTAATACAGTTCTGAGAGGATATCAACTTTCTCTATCCCATAATAAACCATATTGCCGCAATCATTTTATGAAAAGAGGTAAAAGAAACTTTTATTCCAACTTCATGACCAACAGTGTACAAACACAAGCGCATCTTGGCTATCATGAAGATTAAGCTACTTACAAGATAACACTTCTACGCACTAATCTCTGATTACTTTAGACAATGCACTGGGCATCCCCATGTCGCCACACACATGCACTCGCACACATCTGCAAGAATCTTCAGCAGTGAAGGAGGCAGATTATTTTGAAGAAGAAGAAGACTTACATAACTTATGCCGTCCACGCAGGCAAGGGGCCTCGTGATGGCTTCTGTATGGTGATGGTATGCCCGGTTTTTAGTATTATTCTACAAATATCACCAAAAAATATACCTATCCCTGCCGGGACTCGAACCCGGAACCTTTGAATTAGAAGTCCAACGCGCTAATCCATTGCGCCACAGGGACAAGTGTTGCATATTCATGATGGGATAACCACCATTACGGCAATTCAATTCAATTCAATTCAATTCAGTTATTTTTCCTCTTTCATTTATTCATATTTACCATGATGGTACATTTTCATATATTCAGATATTAATATACATATAGATCAATTTGCACAATACATTACATTAAACAAGCATGACGTTGAAAGGGAAGGAGGGCCGACTGAAAAGCAGAGATATCTGACTGTCACAAATTCCACACAGGATAATAGATTGCTTCTTACTTTGTTTATGATAGTTCCTATATTTCATTCTTAAATCGTTATTATCGAGTTTCGAGGACTTATGATAATACAATATGCTAGCCTCTGCTTGAGTTTGAATTATGAATGGAATGTTAGAGTTGAGTTTGAATTATGAATCGAATGTTAGAGTTGAGTTTGAATTATGATTCGAATGTTACAGTATCCAGGGGCGGATCCAGCTTTTTATAAAGGGGGGGTTGGGGTGGTATGCGAGGGAGCGTAGCGACCGAGTCCAAGCGAGCGGAGCGAGCGAGGGGGGAGGGTGTGGGAGGGGGGTGTCCCCCCTCCCACAGTAGGGAAAATTTTTGAAAATCTGTGTGTGAAAATGGCGTTTTCTTGCGATAAGATTTTAAAAAATGGTCCCCGGATTTTTTTTTGGGGGGGTTGCAACCCCCCCAACCCCCCCCCCCTAGATCCGCCACTGGTATCAGATTAGAAGGAATCGTTGGGATTTGTTTATATGTTTTTTTGTTAAATTATTTGTTTGCTTTTGCTTTGTTGTGTTTTGTCCTTATTTTTTATGCTTTAAAGGATTAATTTTAAAGAAATGGAATAGATTTGAAGCAGGAAGCAGTATCTAGCAAAAAGTTTCTAATATGTATTCCTTAAAGATAAAGGTGAGTTCTGGTATAATGCGATTGCATTGTGAAAGAAAAGGTGTGGAATGGATCAGAAAAAGTTGATTATGTAGCATGTAAGTATTGGTGTGTACTGCAAGGTTCTGGAGTCATGAAAATCATAATAAATTTGGCCCAGTCTTGGTAAAGTAACAATCACTGTACACATTGAAAGAGGTATATGGGACTACACAAATGGTGTCGGGGCTACTATACCTTGATTTCCTAATCTTTCTTTGCTAATTACTCAGCCAGTATTTTCTAGCAAAATTGTTTGGCAAATGATATTTATTTGTATTCTTGAACATTTTGTTTAAGTTTCGATTGATTCTGTGAGAATTAATTTTCTTTTTTTACCATGCAGAACTCAAGTTTATCTTTAACTTTTTATAAATGATTATAATTGGTTTGTAATGTTTTGTTGGAAACAGAAATAAAAATTGAAATTGAAAAATTGAAATTGAAGGATGAAATGAAGAAATACCCCAATCTCAAATCTTCTTTTTCGCTAGTTCTTCCAGATTATACATGTAAGTATCATTCCTTAATTCAGTCTTTACGATGTTGATTAAAGTTATCATTAGGGACTTTTAGATTTGCACGTTGACATAGTGGACTGCTACGTCCTTTTAAGGCACTGTGACGTCATTTTCAGGCACTGTGACATCCTTTTAAGGCACTGCGAATGCCTTAAAAGGACGTCACACGTAGCAGTACACTATGTCGACGTGCAAATCTATAAAGTCCCTATTACACTGCGCTCGACGGGCGAGAGCAGTGGAGTTACCACCGAGCCAGAACAATGGGGTTACTGGACCGGATCTATATTGTCCTGGCTTGTTGGGTTTTGGAGTGGGGTCGATAGGTCCATGGGTCGGTGGATGCTGGCTGGCACTGTGATGTACAGTATTGGCATCTAACACCTGAGCTCCTCTTTCATTTCTTTTTAATGACGTGAGTTTACTGTCAGTGGCATATGCACAGTATGTGTCATATTATTACATGTTCAATGTTGCATCCAGTCATTGTTATTATCACTCAATAGCTGTTGTTATGAAGACAAATGTAAACTGGTGGAAAAAGAAAAATAACAAGAAGAAAAAAAATACATGCGAAACAGTAATTCAGGTATGTTGTAAGAAAATGACCACTTAGCCCATTTCAAATAAGTAGAATGCTTGAATTTGACGGTAATTAATGGAATATCTCCAATGCTGATCCCTTTTAGATGATTTTTTTTCTATCCTTTACACTTCACTATTTTAGATTTACGATAAAATGATGTAGGCCTGTTATAAGTGTTAATACATGCTGGAACAGAACCAGCATCGAAATTGAATGATTCAGGATTAAATCAACATTATTCAACATTAATGCTTTTGAAAATAAATATATAGGTTTTTAGCATGTTAATAGTACATGATCTGTCAAAAAAACAAAACCAAAAATTCAATCACTGCCGGGACTCGAACCCGGAACCTTTGAATTAGAAGTCCAATGCGCTAATCCATTGCGCCACAGTGACATCGGATGCTCCTTTGAGCGAAATTCTCCATAGTATTGATTCGAGCGAGATGTGTACGGTTGTGGCCTATACACAATACATGTTAGTACACACGGTACACACACGTACGCTCGCACGCATAGACATACCATGGAGATATCTCCATGGACATACACTATATGATATAATTATATACGTGTAAATGTGAAAGGTGGACAAGAAAAATGATTTTATCAAAGTCAAGATGAATTTAACTGAATTTACTTTAAAAAGAAATGTTCAACCATTATTTTAGAAAGTTCACATATACTTTTTTTTTTCTGTTTCAATTATGTTTAGTTACATGTAGACTACCACAATATACTTTACATCAGATTTTGCTCCAGCGAGAACAAAATTAACTTCAGTTTTAGGATATAATATTATGATGAGTGGGTCAATTCCAATATTCTTCGTGAAAAGCAACCATTTTCCCTTTGCTCAGATTCCAATCATTTTCTCCAGAAATTAGAGAGGGAAAATAGAATAAAACCATAAATCAAATGATATTGAAATTTGTTCGTTCGGTGAAACGTTAGTCTGCAAGCACAGACCCTAATTTGACACTTTATCAAAAAATCACTGTGTCTTGAGAGAAGCCTAGACCAGCTACCTACTGGCTGTGTCAATATCAGGAGCAGCTATAGTACATGGCATATGGTAGTCTTATAGTGCAGACTCTCTTTTACCAGGGTTTGTGGCTGCAAACTAGTAAAACGTCTAGTTTTTCACCGTATGATTCTCAATTTCAAGATGTTACCTCAATAATCATCAAGGTCATTTTTAACTGAATAATATTTTCATTGACAGAGATGAGCATATATATGGTTCTTTGTTGAAAGAATGAAGCGTCAAAATTTGTATTTGTGCGATGCAGCCGACGTCCAATGTACTCACGATAATCTGTCGTCTGAAAAATTGTTACGTTGAAAAGTGTGAGGGCGCCGAGGAAACGTCGAGATAACAAGATACGAAACGAAGAGCTCGTATAAGGAAGTACCCACTCGCCTATTTGAAGGAGGGAGGGAGGGGGCAGTGAGCCCCTCCTGACAAGGAATGGGGGGAAATACGACCACATTTTTGTATATAGTTAACAAATAATTGCGTAGGTCTAAAAATATTGTGAGGCTGCTTTTGCAAATGCATGAAAGTATGGACAGTATTTTAAACAAAAAATGTAAAAATAGAGAAAAGCCAATTAGTGTACGACTAGTTTGCAGGCACAAACCCTGGTCAGTCGTAAAAGAGAGTCTGCACTATAAGACTACCATAGGCCATGTACTATAGCTGCTCCTGACATATATTGACACAACCAGTAGGTAGCTGGGCTATAGGCTTCTCTCAAGGCACAATGATTTTTTGATAAAGTGTCAAATTTGGGTCTGTGCTTGCAGACTAATATACGACGGCCATTGGCAATAATGACGTAGACCTCCATTGTTGCCCATAAGGTTACACTAATCGTTTCTTATCCCTTTTCATAAAATGGCTGTGACAACATGATTTATTCTAGATAAATAAAGTTGATATCTTTTCACAGCTTTTACTGATCAATCTACCGGGTTATAGAAATTGATCAACTAAGTTCTGTGAAGATTCAATTTTTTTTTTAAAATAAAAATATAAACAAATATTTTTGTTGTTGTCACAATCAGTTTATGAAAAGAAGTAGGCCTAATAAAGAATTATTCCAACATTATTGGCAACAGTGTGCTTGCAAGGGGGTAATGTTGATGCCGGTTATATTTATTATAGGCCTAATAATACGACGAACGTTTTGGGGGAAATACCCCTCCTAATAAGGCCTAAGTCTGGATACGCCGCTGGAATTTCCTAATACGGCATGCGTTCGTTAGGGCTCTAGGCTATAAATCATTATGAATTAACCAACATCATATTTGTAAAAAATGATTCTTTTCGCTGAATTGCGCGGAAAGAGTGAATCTCGTACGGATTATATTTGCAATTACATACAGTCATTTCGATTGACATCATTCGAGTGAAATTGAATCCAATTTAAGCTCTAGAATGGAAAGAACGAAGTAAGGATACGAAGTATAAATAGAAGTACATGTATATAAAAGGACACTCGAACTAGCATGGCTCTAGCCCTGCCTATAATATAACGAAGTACGCGGTCGTGAAATTATTAGTCGTTATTAGTGGAATGGAGTTATGAGGAGAATTATGTCTGGTAAATTATTATCGAAAAGAAATATAATTTCCATTGTCTTGACAATGAGAACATAATGCGCTCACGCTTTTTTTTCCTACATGATAATAATACAATGTACAGTATGAGAGTGACACACTGAAAACATGGTAGACACATTTTGGAGAAGAACAACAAAACATAGAGAAAGCTTTCAATTTGGATAATTACTGTCAATGTTACAATTAAAACTATTGATATTGTGAACAGTGCCTTGTTTAAGTGCTCATTGGTATTCGTCGCACACTCGATAAATCTCAATTCGATCAATTATTAACTGTCTAATTTCTTACATTTCTCTTTGTAATGCGCTGTGGGCTAACAACTTCAGATTTATTAACTGGTACTGAGCGCTGACATACATTTATAGTGATTTCTTTTCTCTGAATTTGTAGTCGAATTCTATCAAATCTTTTGGTCAATTTGTTTCGTTATTGGCGTCCATGATTTCAAGGCTTATTTTATACAGACAAAATGAGTAAAAGGTACAAATTCTTGGTCAATATTAGGAGTAAATGTAAAGAAGACTGAACCATGAATAAATCTATTACACAAAATTGATTTGATAAACTTCAGCATTTCCTAGCAAAGATGATCATCATTTAATTTATGAAAACATACTTATATGATAAAAGAAAATTTGGACAACAGGCTATTTTTCTAATAATATTCGGATCAATGAACTCCATTTCTAAATTAAATTTGTGAATTCTGAAACATCGTAATATCAAACAAAACCAGAGGTCACTGAAGAATCTAATTTAATTTGTATCATTTAGACAATAGGCCATTTTTGTAATGTAATCAAATGTAATGCATTAATCTTTGTTAGGTGCCTCGCAAATGATTTCCTTCACCTATTAAGAACAATTGTATTTCAATAGTCAGAATGCGGATTGCATAACATTTGTTGCTAGGTAGGAAAAGCTATATAATTACATTGAAAAAACAGAATCATTAGAAAAATCCATCTGACTGGTGTCACTAGTGGATTTTCTTTTTAGAAAGTTCTGTTAATCTTTTTTTTAAATATACCACGACGATTTAAAAAAAAAAAAAAAAAACTAATATTTTCAGCAATAAAGGGAGACAATAAAAATTAAATAAAATCGATATTTTACAGTCATTCGACTGTCACATGAAGTAGGAATGATTTGGAGTGTTTTTGAAAAGGGTAAATTAGAAGGAAGTTGTCACGATCCGCACGACTGTCTTAGAACAACCCCCAAACTCCACTATAATCAGATAATCCCGAGGAGAAAAAAAAACTATTTATTCTCAGCATGACCACACATATCGAATGGACGAAGATGAAAAGTGATTAATGTTTCCAGAGCGGATAACATTATTCCAACAAGTCGCCTTAACATTTACCACATTAAGTTAAGGAAATGAGGAGGAATATGAGTTGAAAGTGAAGGGGAAGGGATTTAATGTACCCGTCCATTTTGTAAAGGGTAAGTGGCAGCAGTCCCATAAAATGTTTCCTTTCTAAACTCCAGACGAGACTCAGATGCTAGGAATTAATTTTATTAAAGCCCCACTGTCCTACTTGCAGCTACTTGCTCCCTCTATATAGAAAACTTCCCCAATCGGTGCCTGTTGGTCCCCCATGATCCTCTTTTTCTTATGTTAGTTGAGAGCTGCAGTGAGATAGCCACCTGTCAGTGACCTCGCTGTGTGGTCTAAACCCTTCTGACATAGTATTGACGGTCTTTAAAGGACTGTATTTTATCAAACACCAGGACGATTTTCAGATTGCGTATACCTGTTCATGGGACTTTGATTAATTCGAATCGCGGTCCTTTAAGCTTTCTGTTTAAAAAAAAATGGCCGCCAAGTCATTCACCTAACTTTGAATCACTCCTAGTAGTTTGTTTCGGTGTGTAACATGTATTTAGCACACTGTTTGAGAAAATAGCTTTCAGTCATCAATACTTATTTCGTTTATATGCATTTACACAACGGGAAAGTAGATTCAAACAACTTTTAGACAACGTCGTAAACTATAAAATAGGTAATGTGAACATTATTTCTATGGGATATACGATAGGGTATTGTGGGTGGACTACATAAAGTCAGGCTCAATTCTCTTATTCCAATCTATGTTGTATCTAGGTCTGTATATTTGGAATGATGTGAAATCGTTTCAAGAGTAAACATCCCAATAATTACTAATGTCTTAATGTTCTTCCAAATGAGATACAAACTTGAAATAATTATTCACAGATGAATGCCCACATTCGTGCTCCTTACACTATCTTAACACCCCCCCCCTCCCCCCCCACCCCCCCCCCCCCCCCCAGCACCAGGTTAAGAGAACTGGCAGTTCCTGTACAAAAAAACGTACATGTAAATGTACGTGTACATTCGACTCATAACAGTCTCCTTCCATAGCAGAAATATTCTGATGTAACATTGGTTTTCATGTATGAAATTTAAAGTGGGGAAAAATTAGTTTTTCTAAGATATCTAGATCCATCTTTTCGGCAAAATTAGGTGCGTGTGAATTGATTTGGCAGTCAAAGAGTGTGAGAATGATGCTTAAGCAGCCGACGGCTATCAGCTGTTCTCGATGGGAGTTGTTTCCGTTGTGATCGAAATATTTACTAACTTAACTTTTGTATAAAAGGAAATCTTTATAAAAATGCCCATCAGCAATCAGTCACGTGACCGATGAGATAGATGACCGAATGACTTAAAGAAGGGATATTTTTAAACAGTTTCTTCGTGATTTCGATACGGAAAGTAGCAAGAATAGAGAATCAGTAAAAACGCTTGCTTTATACTACATGTCCAAAATGTCATTATTTGGGTTAAAGTTTTTTTTTTTTTTTTTTTTTTTTTTTTTTTTAGTTGGAAGGACGAATCTAGGTATTAGTTTTTTGAATGTTTCGATATCACTTTATTAACAATCATGGTTATTAATGAAGTAACATTATATATAATTGTATAGATGTTACAAAAAAGTATATAAACGTTGAAAAGAGAAAAAGCACAGGTCATGTTTTTTTAAATTACAATGCAGGGCTAATCCTTCATATTATTCATGATGGAATGCGTGGTACAATGTTTTATGAGGCACAAAAATTACTATCATTGTCATCAGAGATAAAGAGGGAGAAAATGTAAAATGAACAAAACATAATGAGAGAGCAGAGATGGGATACAGGGGATAGAAAGAGGGAGAGGAAGATGGAGAGGAGAAAGAGAAAGCAAGAAAGAAATAACAAAAAATAGAGAGAGTGAAGAGGGGAAAAAAGCAAGGAGTGGCAAAGCAAAACGGTTTGTGGTACAACAAAATAATGTTTTTAGTTTTTTTCATAGATTTTTATTCTCTTCTCTCTTAAAGAAAATTTTACATAATTTATACAATTTTATACAAAATTACAAATAATCTTCACAGCTTGCATATCAATTTCCAATTATTTCTTTTTTTGTCCACAATAATTGTTCAAAATTCTTTCAGAGAGAAAAAAGGATTATGATAAAAAAATGAAATAGTATATGACAAAAGAAGAAAAAGAAGGAAAAACAGAAGGAATAAAGAAAGAAAAGAAAAACAAAGGAGAAATGAAAAAAAGAAAGAAAAGAAAAACAAAGGAGAAAGGAAAAGCAAGGGTAGAGATGGAGACGATATCGGGTACATTTTCCACTTCGATAGATCTAGGGACACTTTCTTCTTCAAAGGAGTGGTACAGTGGCACAGGTTTGGGCCTTGGAAAAACAATTGTGTCATGATGTTTGTTTGTTTGTATATTTTTTTTCTTGATTTATGTATTGTTGTATGTTTAGTAACGAATATATTTCTTATTTGTTATTATCAAAAAAGGGTCAACATTTTATAGGATTATGTTTTCTTTGAGGTTGCAACCTATTCAGTTTATTTTATGTCCTCGTCAAATATGTTCTTATAATGCATATTATATGTTATTTAGCTGATTTTTATATGAAATGTTGTCTTTTTAACTGAATGAAATAAAATTGAATTGAATTAAATTGAATTTCGCTAGATCCAAAAGTTCAGAATTCGGTTTAGTGTTAGATAAACGGAATGCACTCGTCAAGACCCATCGCCCTCCCGACTCACCCCTCCCCATGCAGTACCCGTGCCAACATTATCCTGTGTCATCTCCGCTTGTTCCATTCATCGGGATTAAGATCAAACATGAAAGTCACAATCATACATGAGCATAATTAATGATTTACATGTCGTCATCTACACCACTCCAAGATCCTATAGTCATAACCGCGAGACCAGGTGCAGCACCAGAGGCTTCGCCGGCGGTCTGGCCCCTCGAAGGGAAACAATTCTTTGCTGCCCATTGTTTGGAACTGGGTTTCCACCTGTCTTATAGGTGCGGAAGCGATGTCTTCCCGTTCTGCTAGACCAGAAACTTATATTCCATATCATATCTGTCAAATACAATTATTTCATTGTGGGGGGGGGGGGGGGATGTTCATAAGACACTCCTGGGTCAGAGCGGCATAATTATCTTGTAGGTTACTTTTTAACTAAACAATTAACAGTCGTTCGTTTTTTTTAAACAAAAGCAGATGATCAGAGAAACGTGCATGAGACGTTTTCTTAGAGTTAACATTTCAAATACAGTTGAGAAAATCTTCAAACAGCATGAATGGGGCTACCAATGGACACGTCAAGTTTAAAGACAATTACCGCAAGGACAACCATCCCTAGGACAAAAAGCATCGGGCCACTTACTCAAAAGGTGGGCACAAAGTTATTATGGGAAAGGTGATAAGATTAATATGTTTCGCTATTAGTAAAAAATGACATGTGATTGGAGCCTTAATGAAGAAGAAGGAGGAGGGAGGAATCGTACAATATGTCAACGTAAAAGGAAAAGGATATAGGACCCCCTCGCAACCCTAATCGGTGGCCATGCTACCGAATTCGCACATCATCCACCTAGTAAGAACAGTGCACCACGATGCCCCCCTCCCCCCTCCCCCGCCGTGACGCTTTTAAATTAGCCCAAGTGACTGGACCTACGCTACGCTTTCAATGGGAGTGTGTGTGTGTGTGTGTGGGGAGGGGGGGGGGGGGGGGTCTGCCAATATATTATGCAAACATGACATGATGCGACCTTATATAGAGGTCAATCTAGATGATCTAAAAGACAATTCTGAGCATTCTTGTGTAAGAATGTGGCGCCTGCCAACAAAATGACGAGCCAGTAAACAAGAGAATGATTTTTTTTTCCCCTTCGGATTTCAAAGTCATTTTGCGAAGACATGTTGGACGACTGATATTGGGGATAGACGAATGATCTAAATAGAACCACCAGGTGGCCAACACAGTCATCCAGGTTTGCAGACAGTCTGAGGGTACCGCTGTAGACGTGCGGACACCGTACTTGGCACGTCACGAACTTTGTGGTTCGAATGGTTCTGTCGCAAGGGGCGCGCGCGGCGCTGGCTGGCTGGCCGCTGGTGGTGGCTCGCAACTTTTGTTCGGGGGGGGGGGGGGGGTCAGGGTTAAACAGGAAATAATAGAACGAAAAGGAACATGAGTACAGAAGACTGGTGAGGAACAGAAGACTTACGGAAGTGTGATTCATGTATTTAGAGTGTAATGGTGATGGATTTCAACTCGTGTTTATGAGGTCAACATTGAAAATCCTTCATAGAGAAAGAGTTTATACAGGGTGATTCGTTTCCATTATTTTTTCCCCATTATTCCTTCTGACCGCTTTAATAAGCAACAATGGGTGTAATTTGATTTAAAAAAATTATTATTGAGGAACGGAGATATGGATTTTAAAAAATACTGTATTTGCCGAGATTTTGTAACATGAAAGTCTTATCCATGATTGATTAATATTATTATGATATCCGGAAAAGACGAAGATCAAACACTTATACAGTGCGTCCCAGAAAAAACGAAACCGAGAAGTATCGATGTTTTATCATAACTTAATCACAACCATAATTAATGAATGATACATATTTGGAAAGCTTAGAGTCTCCTCTTTCAGTTGATGCTACTCACGTGATGCATATTGTACGCATGAGTGATTAAAAGCAATTTGAAGGAAGGAAACCAAAAAGTAATTTGGCGGGCGGTATCTGAATTTCAAAGAAAAATTCATATTTCTAGAAAGTTCATTTTCTGCTCTTTCATATGATACCTCAATCAAGAAAAATGAGCCAGGAATAACAAAGTTCTGTTTGTTTAAAGTAGCCCTTACATTTTCATAATTTTAACAAACGAATTCGTTTTCACTGGGTGTAAAAAGCATATTTGACAAAAGACTTAACTCCGTTTCGTTGACAATCAGCCATGCATGAAGACTCTCGTCTACGGCTGATGTCAACGAAACGGAGTCAAGTCTTTTGTTAATTTCGTTTATTGATACGGCAGGCAGCCAGTGAAAACGAATTCGTTTAATAAAATAATGGAAATGCAAGCACTACTTTAAACAAACAGAACTTTGTCATTCCTCGCTCATTTTTCCTGATTGAGGTGTCATTATGAAAGGGCAGAAACTCAACTTTCTAGAAATGTGAATTTTTCTTCGAAATTCAGATACCGCCCGCCAAATGTCTTTTTGGTTTCCTTCCTTCAAATTGCTTTTAATCACTCATGCGTAATGCATTATTTGAGTAGCATCACATGAAAGAGGAGACTCTAAGCTTTCCAAATATGTATCATTCATTAATTATAGTTGTGTTTAAGTTATGATAGAACATCGATACTTCTCGGTTTCGTTTTTTCTGGGACGCACTGTATAATATCATTACAACATAATATCAGTTCTGAATCATTGTTTGTGACACTTTTGACATAAAGCCATTTTTTTATTTAAAGAAAAATGCTTGAAAAAAGACGGAATTGGATGTTAGAAGAAGGTCTTCAATATTAATTGTCCTTGATGTGCATTGACATTTTGGAAAAATTATGTAATGGGTCTTATACGGCAGATCGGCCCTTGCATCTGATCCATCACAAACTGAATTTGCCATCGATTTTTTTTCTTCCCCAGATGACCTAAGATGACGACACAGATAATGAGTACCTGTTGATGGACTGCATTGAGTATTAACACTTACATTCACAAATTAAACATCATTCAGAAAAATCAGTTCAATGAAAAAGAATATCAGAAGTGACCAAAATAAATATTACGTCATTATCATCACGTGTTACACGAACGAGAAGGTAGTCAGGGAGTTTGTAGGGGCCCTTCCCCGTCTTTTCCATGATCTTTTGGTGAAGTTGGTTAGAATGGGTGAGTTTAGGTTAACTGGTCACGCCGTGATATTGGCGTGTTCTGACAAAGGAGGGGTCGGGTACTTGGTTGGAGGCAAGGTAACCCCTCCTCCTCTTTTTAGATGAGAAATTGAGTGTTCTTAGGATTACCGGGGTAAAAAGGGAATGGGAGGGGAGTCGAAGATATTTCCAGGGTAAGAACCCTCTCTCCTCTCTCTCTCTCTCTCTCTCTCTCTCTTCTTCCTCTTTTTTCTTCTTCTTCTTCCTCCTCCTCCTCTTCCCCATATCCTCCTCCTCCAGGCCCCTCCCCCTTCTTTTCCTCCGGCTCCTTCTCTTAATTTCCCCTTCTCCTTCTCGTTCTCCTCCTTCTCCTTCTCCAACTCCTCTCCTACTCCCTCCTCCTTACCCATGCAGATTTATCATAGACTGATGCAGATGCGTGTACATTTACCAGGCTTACGTGGATCTTATGAAGGAGGGGGGGGGGGGGGGGGGCTGGTAGTCGGAGAGTTTAGAAGAGTAGGCATAACATCTTCCCTTCCCTCCCCCTCCTTATTCTACATGGGGTTTCTCGTACATGACGGTGAAACTGGGGGTATCCATTTTAACCAGAATTTCGAGATCTAATGGAGGAGGGAGAGAGAGAGGGAGGGAGGGGGGGGGGGGAGGGGGTATACAGGGAAATGTATTCCCTTATACCCCAATCCTCAACCCCGTTTCTTGTTGATGCCGTTGAGATTGGGTGCGTTGAGGTTCACCAGTCGGGGGAGGCTGCACTTGGGAAATGACTGTGACTTGCTACAAAAAATTGCCAGCGATATTGAATGTCAAAGAAAGGAAAGCCGTGGTCTGCGTCCTTCATTACTCCTCAGACATCATTTCTCAAAAAGAATGGCAATTATTACTCAACTCGTAAAAACACCAAGTGTCAACGACCCCTTAGTGAACCCCCCTCTCTTGCTCACATCAAGATAAAAACAATACACCTTATCCCCTCTTGACTTTAATGAGCGGGGATGCGGGTCACCGTTCAACTAAAGTTAGAAGAAAACAATCAATTCGAATAATTTTCTGCTAAGAAAACATCTCCGGCCTATCCCGTCTACGTTTTCCCAGGTTTCCATTCGATTGTCGTCATGCCGATCTCATAAGACCGTCATTGGGCACGCGTAGGCTCAACCTAATTTTTGTGTTTCCTCATAGATCTCGATTTTTTTAAAATTTTTAAGTCGGAAGTGTTTTTTTTTGGGTAGATTTTTGAACAGGACAAGGGAATGTTTGATTTCTCTACGGTATCTTGGAAGAACATGACTCACTGATCGACAAATTGGACCAAAATTAATGTTCAAAATATGTCAAGAGCCGAGTCATCTTGATGGTTTTTTCAACAATACCCCTAGCTCGCCGTATAGTGTACATTCACAGCTAAGAAAGGAGGGAGGGGGTGATCATGTTGATCCTATTGGGTAACACAGGGAAATGCATGATGATTAATCAGCAGCTATTGGGGACGTCTTTGGTGGGTGTGTCTGCTTAAACAGCAAGTTTGGGGACAGTTCAAAACTTCAAAACCATGGAATTTGCGACAAAAATTAAAATCAAGTCAAACAAATATTCCAATAAGGGATTCGGACAGGGTAGGCAGGGGCTTCACTAGAACATATTTTGAATGAGGAGGGGAGGAGGGGGGGGGGGGGGGAGGGGAGGAGGCGGAGGAGGGGAATGAGAGGGCATACTTAGCCGACAAGGGTCACACCTCTACCAAACCCCCACCACACCCCCACCACACCCCCACCACACCCCCACCACACCCCTCCAAGTGCCTTGAATGGGTATTGAGGAAGGTGGTGCAAGCGTGATTATTTCACACGAGTGACATTTTTGGGGGGAGGGGGGGGGGGGCGGGGGCAGCGGTCTTTAGGCCGGGTGCTTGGAGGTTCTTGCATTCTTTTTTCTACATGTGCCGGATGATTTTTTTTTCTTCCTTAGGAGGGGGAGGCTTGCGGAAATTTGGAGGGGCCCGAGACCCCCTCCCACCCCCCTAGAATCGCTACTGGGCGTGACTGAAAATGGATTGCAATACTCTACTGAGAGTGTAAGGGCACTTGCGTAATAGAGTCAACCATCAGTTGTCTTTATAGGCAGTTTTTGTGAAAGCAAGTTGACACTACCTAAATGAGTCTAGACCACAGTTTTCTCATACCCGCCACAGAGAGGTGTACTGTACAACAGATGTCGTGACGATTTGTTACATTGTGTTCCTTTTTAACCACTCAGTATAACTTCCGGGAATCAACGTCACGTTAGGTTATGGAAGAGAAAAGGGTGGGGAGGAGGAGGGGGAGGAGAAGGAGGAGGAGGAGGAGGAGGAGGGGGAGGGGAGGCCGAAGGAGGAGGCGGAGGAGGAGGAGGAGGAGGAGGAGGAGGAGGAGGAGGAGGAGGAGGAGGAAGGGGTGTGAGTTGAGGGAGTGCATGGAACTTATAGGAGGAGAGAGAGAAGTAGGTGTTGGGCGGGGGGGGGGGGGGAGAGCTTGGACGAGAAGGGAGATAAAGTAGAGAAGGATGCAGAGCAGAAAGGGTAAGAAGGAGAGGGGGCAGGAGTGCGGGGGGGGGGGGGGGTTTGCGAAGAGGATACGATATTCATTTATATGAAACAAAAGGAAGTGCAATTGAAAAGTGCAAATATTCGTTTAGTTACTGGCGGATAGGCCAATACCCTTCAGTGGTTCGATTAGCGCATGTGACGCAACCGTAATGACGCATCGCGTACAACAGGCTTTATATGACTGTTATCATGAATGGACCCATCCGATCCTGCGTCATTTTGGATTTCAGGGGGATTTCCCTTTGTTTCTTTCTCCTCATTCTGCATTGCGTGATCAGAAGTATTCCTTCGAATTGATGCCTGACGCCATAAGAACAGGAGTGTCGTCTCCAAAACATGATTGAGGATTAGTGTAAAAAGTGCTCCACCTGATTCAGCACGCGGTCTGATATCATAATCCGGATTTCGATCAAAGCTTGCCATTCTTTATGGACTTGATTTCCGTTCGTGTGACGCGCGGTTTTCACGACGCACAGGTTTCGATTGTGACTGTTGGGTGATTCAAGGCGGCTGTGTGATCGAGCGACCGCAATTCAAAAGTTCGCATTAAATGTGTGTTGCCCCTCCGCGTCAACGCTAAGAAAATAACCTGCGAAAAGTGGGAGGGAAAGTAGTGACATATTGATGCTTCTTATTAGGGGTGTCGCGTCGTCGAGAGGGGGGGGGGGGGGGGGGGGGGGGGGGAGTAATCATCCTTACAATTACACAGAGAGTAGGTATAGTGTATGTACCCCGCGCCGATGTCCCATCGCAATCTGTATATTAGATTGACGCCATTACCTTTCAAGATATTACAACGATCACTTAAAACATTAAATTTGTCATTATGTTTCGATCATGTCTATATATAATTATTCATTTTTCATTTGTTTGTCATATTAGAAACAAACAATACCAAGCTGAAATGTGGATCTGTACATTATTATTATACAGTAATACGATTGAAAGCGTGGAGGGTGGGGGCAATATGATGCCGATGGGGGCGCGTCATCAATAAAGTTTGAGATCTGAGTATGTTTGACCCTTATTTTATTGATGGGTAACAGAACTGATCGGAATCATTACAAAAATCATACATAGCATACAGGTTGAAAAAGTATAATTGAGACAGAGACGTACCTAAATAAACATGGGATACATGTGAATTTTTATTGTAACGTTTATACCAACCATCAACATGATCAGTATTAATGCCATTGACATTATAAGCAAAAGAATTATACTTTTAACCGGATCGCAAAGACTTTTGAAAAATCAACTCAAGTGCAATGTCAATACACTATTGTGTTGCCTACAGAAATCATGCCCGGAAGATGTCATTTGTCACTGTAATGTTCACGTATATTGCAATACGTGACGCACAATTATTAAGGCTACGTTAAAATTGGCTTAGGTTGATTTTTTTAAACGTATTTGTGACCGAGATAGTAGTATGTTACAAAGTACATTCACAACGAAATAACGATGTTGACATGGATGACGACGTCAACACACTAAACATGAGAAGAAAACAACTCGTCGTTCACTTCTTAAGCGTGATGATTGTGCCTGAGAGCCAAACGACGCCGAAACATTTCTTACATTCGTCGAATTGTTTCTTAATTTTCGCGCCACTGGTCCTCCGCAATTTGATTGTTCTCGTCAGGCGACCTCGTCGGAGCGCGCCGCTGGACATCAATATTTCCCGCCACTAAACACTTACAAATTTATGCCGATTATCGGCAGCCCACCGGCGTGATCGATGAACGTCTTCGTGGTAAGACCGTGACGGGGGAAAATGATCGCTCCGGGGTCAAAAGGACAAAGTTACATCATTACTTTAATATGCTAGAGTATAACTGGGCTTAGGTAGACAGACAGCCTATATGTAAAAAAAAAAATATATATTTTAGATTTGCTGTTGAATAAACGAGGTGATCATTATAATTATCTAGGTTAATGTATCCAGATGATTTGGTTTAATTCATGAAAAGAGTAGGCGATATGACTATTCCACTTGCATAATGGTTTATTAGTACCATTACTTATATTACTACTGTTATTTCGACGACGACGATGACGACGATAAAGATGATGAGGACGACAACAACAACAAGACACAAAAAACAACAACAACAACAACGATGAAAACGACAAGAACAAAAACAAATACAATAATAATAATACAATACTTGAAGCAATGATAAAGACCGCTACCAGGCCTACTTCTACTACTACTTCTACAAAACCTACCAGTTCTACCACCACTATACTTAAATATTTATCAATACAACAAATTCTCTTTTGCAATTTTGCACTAACATCATCAATACTTCATGAGGCCTGATTTTAGCATGCAGATCTATTCATTTTCTCATTTTCCATTTATTCTAAGGGGTGGATAAGAGATTCGTAAACATGCAAGTTTATGCGCGAAGGCTGTGGTGTAAATCTCGAGACATTGCAAGGCACGGCACGACAAGTAACGAACGAGAAAATTTGCGTCTAATTGAACGCGCAGCTGGATGGCATAATTTTCAATTTGAGCGAGGAATTGGATGCAATCAGAACCATTAGCTGCTAAACAAATTGATGTTAACTAGGAGTAAAAGTACAATGCTACGAACAAAAGGCCTTTACACCTAACAAGAAAAATTACTATTGGCATTGGTATAGCTGCTACAAAGGGGCGCGGGGTATGTGCCCCCTCCCCCTACCAAAAGGCGGGAAGGGAGAGTCTCAGAGAAAGAGGAAATGTAGATATAGTAGAAGGAGAAGGGAGTGTGAAAAGAAGATGAGAGTTAATATCTTTCTGTTAACCGATGGACACATTTATGCAAACTCCACTAGCATGCCAACCCCCCCCCCCCAAAAAAAAAAAAAAAAAAAAAACCCGACGCCAGTGCCCCCTCAATGGTTGGGTCCACGCTATGCCACTTACTGACGAGCAGCGATGTCTGCGAAGACGAGATGTATGAAAATGATAGGGGTGCGAGGTGGATGGAGGGGCAGGGGGGGGGGGGGGGGTGCATACACATTAATTTGAAAATATTGCTTTGGGTTACCAGTAATAATTCGGTATTTAGGTGAATTGAGCCTGATTAGGAGACGTTAGAATGGTTGAAACGAATGCCGCTGTAAACGTGTGGTTTAGACACCTTAATTCCTGGATATGCGGAACTTGCCGAGGGTTCGAGTCCCAGTGCGGCACTGATGCCATTGTGGCAAGACAGTAATGAATGTTGCCACTCTCCATACAGGAGTCATGTTTAGGAACCGGGTTTGATTTACTCCATTAAAATGCGTTGCTATGGCTACCAGAGCAAAAACCAAGGGTAATAATATAACGTCTTCTTTTGAAGCAAATAGACCAAAACTCAAAACTATACAAAACAAAACATTTGAAACATTCTTTATCAGTCTCCTATATATTATGATGCATGTATTTTCGAACTCCTTTAACATTCTTTAACGTAAAGACATGTCAACTTGGACAAGGATTGTCCCACCTAGCAACACAGACTTCGTGAAGTTGTTGACAGATGTAATCGATATTACATTGTAGGGGTTCGAGGAAGCGAAATCCATGTAATTTAAAAACACGAGTAAACTGGTCTACTGTGTTACAGTATTGCACTTTTGGTGTTGGTGACCCTATATGCGTGCCGGAATCCTAGGTGTGGGGTCCAGGTCTAGACCAAACAGGACCACCTCACAGACCAATGTGGACCAATGTGGACCAATGTTGACAAAATATCTAAGATTAACATTTTTGATATCGTGATGGGTACAATATAAATAGGTATGTCTGAGAAAGAGAGAGGGAGAAAGAGAGAGAGAGAGTGAGGGGAGGGGGTAGCAAATGTGGGAAGATTTAGCTGGTGGGAAAAAGAAAAAGACTATTCTACAGAGAAATGGGGAGGGGAGAAAAGTGGGAAAGAGACATAATTAAGTCCGAAATCACCACCATCACAGTATCAGTCACACTCCATGTTCATAATCACCACCATCACGACCACCACCACCACCACCTCTATCATCGTTAATATCGTCATTATTATCAACAACAACGCCAAGGGGGGGGGGGGGGGGTAGAAAACCACTCAAAATATGAAAATGCGGGTCGCTAGATATAGGGCGCGTTCATGCTTGATTTTGAAGGTAGAATGAGCGATCTGAAACGCTCATCGTAAACGCTCATCGTGATCGCAGTTCCACGGTGTAGCTGTTCATGCTTACTTCTCTGGCTCATCCAGGCAATTCTCCTTGTGTGGCATTGTGTGACCTTCACTGTGCATGCTACGTAGACCCACTAGAGGTCAGTGCGTTGACCCCATTTAAACGCGTTTACAATTGTAAACGCATCTTTTTGTGAGTTTACGATCGGCGTTCGTGATCGCCGTTTTTCGGTGATTCTACAAAAGTGAGCATGAACGCAAGCGTGTTTTAAACTAAACACGTAACAGATGCCTGATTCTGGCCGTCAAAATCAAGCATGAACGCGGCCATAGACCATTACAAACATGGCATTCTTCACGGACCACTGTAGGCCATTATTACAAAACAAACGTGATGTGAAGTTATGGGGTTTTATCTTGTAACGAAAAGGGGCAATGATATAATTGGAACACTATATTAGGGAAAGAGAAGGAAGAGAGAGAGAGAGAGAGGGGGGTGGAAAGGGAGAGAAAGGAGGGGTGAGAAAGAGAAAGAGAGGGGGTGGGGATCTTTGAGCGGTATCATACTGTACGTCAACCATAAAAGAAAGCGCCGCTTATTTATCAAAATTATGAAAAGAAAATATAACATTTATTCCTATCAAAGCTCATTTCATTAATATAGCGGTTGACCAGAAATGTATTCCGTAGCACTCAAAAGCACTCTATATTGGGGGACATCCCAAATTGCCAAAAGCTAAAACTAAACTTTTATTGTCCATATCAGATCTCCGTTTTTTCAAAAATAATCTAGAGTCGTTAAAAAAAAAAATCATGTCACAAAAGTGTGAAATACTAAATATAACCTTACATGTAATTCACATATCACGATGATTTTCATAATAAAAAGAGGATGAGGCAAAATACCATAAAAAAGAATGACGTTATTCGAGCATTGGAGAATAAAAAATGACTGTATGACCCAAAGTGCATTAACAGGTCGCGAAGTCCCACACGAACAAAGAAATGTGGTGTTGTTAGTTTTTTTGAGTACCGGTCTATTTCTACTTTGTATGGCCCCCGAGTACACACTATTAGACCAACCACTAATGGAAACTTGTTGGCCACTATGTATCCCATGAAGAATTGAATACAAAAGAGGAATAGAAAAGGAAGGAGGAGAAAAGGTGGGCCTTTGGAATATGAAATCAGTTTTTCTACATATCCGCCATTGTGAAGTCGAAAAGCCAAACTGTTGAGGCATTATACGACCCTCATTCCAAGTCATTTGCCCTTTTGTGAGATCTTTCGGGCTATTAACATCCCTTGTAAGAAACAGAGGGGATGATCGAGAGGTAAGTGCATCTTTGGGGTCACGACGTCCCCCCCCCCCCCCCCCCCTTTTTTTTTTACGTAAAAGCCACAGGAGCGACATGTTTGTAAATACTAAAGTCAACTTTTAAAAACACAGCAATGTTACGGAGAATGTTACTCTTCAGGGGGGTGTTTCACAAAGATCCTAAGTTGGACTTAAAAATTATGGAAAGGCATACAGCATCTTTGAAAGTTATTTTAAAAGGCATAAAATGTCTATTATCGAGGAGATTTCATGTTCTTGATGTGGAATTTATGAAAACTCCAAAATACTTTAATTTTTGCTTTTGAATAAATGTTTTTTAAAGGCTACAAATGGCTCCCCTGTTAGATTCGAATAAGGATCTCTGTGAAACACCCCCTGATCGCACGCACTGAGAATCTGTGAAAGTTTTTTTTTTTGGCCCCATTCACATTACAGTCCAAGCAACATGATATTATAACGTCGTGTGAATGGACCTAGTCGAAAAATCAACCCAACCCAATTGCAATAGCCTTGTTCGTGACCTACATGTATTATTTAAATCCGGACACGATTCCTAAATAGGGTATTGAAATTGCAACAGAGTTGATTTTTCGAAATTAATTATTAATCTAGTTAATTGGTGAGATAAACAAATACATACAGGACACGCAAAACCCTTCACTCTCTCCCCACATAGCCCCATTTAATGGAAAATGTTTCCTGTTTCAAGCAATGATAATAGTTAAATGATCCATGAATATAAGAACACAGTTCACATATATTTCCAAGTACCGGTACATAAATTGTATAAATAAAAGGAGAAAATTTGCAAACGCTGTAGCTCAAATCAATCATATCATGCAGACAATTTTTTGTAGTTTTGTAGAAAATGAAAGTTTTAATGATGCTTTCTGTGGCACTTCATAAGTTGATGATCATCAATATATCAAAAAAATGTGATTCAGAATCATAGTACAACTTAAAGAACATAAAATGGGAGAACAAAATGGGAGAAAAATGATATGATGTCGAACATTTGGCAAAGAAAACAATATATAACGAATAAAATGAATTGGAAAGCAAAGAATAAGTAAGAAGATCTAATAAGGGCAAAGAACAGAAATAAGTATGTAATGATAAGCACAAGGGGACAACCTATACCACTCATTGGAATTAGGGCATTGCTAACAACTCTTCAAAATGATTGGGTATTATAAACAAACATAAGCAAAGGAGAGATTTTAAATGTTGGCGTTAGGCATCAAATTGTGACCATTTCATTGATCGTACAAGAGTTTTTAACTTTTCAACTTTCTCAGGATGTTTGTATGAGCAAGTGCTTTAGTTACTGAGGTATATGATTACAATTCCATAGTGCATGCACATATCATTTTCTTGTCAGTGTTATGAACAATACAATATATATATGATGGGTTTGTCGGTTGATAAAACTGTCCGCGATTTGTTGAGAGTCAAAAGGCAGCTTGTATGCTTCAAGAAAGAGTTAATTGCTGCCTCTCAACAAACAGACAACATGATCAAGTATTCTTTTATGAAGTACATCTGTGGGAATTTATCTTGAGGTCACTCTCAAAAGTATTATTTCCCATCGACTCTTCATCTAAGCAATCCTAGGTATTGCCTTAAACCCTAATTATGTCTAACACAAATACATGTACCCTTGAGTGTTTAAAGGAAGCTTCTGGTGGTACGGGCTGAAGTTATCGATACACAGTCTTTGCAGATTACGTATTAGTCCCGGTAAAGATTAAAAGAATGCCCAATACGTCCCTATTTTCATGAAGTGACGGTAGTGAGGAAAATCGTCACACAAATTATATGCAATTTTCCTCATTACTGTCACTTCGTGAAAATAGGGACGAATATTTTTAGCTAGGAGACATAAGGGTTGTTAAACTCTCTCGCTCTCAACAGACACAACAATCTTTTTAAAGGTTTTTTAATGTCTCTCTGATACATAAAGGGGGGTGGATTTGTCCCGATCTGGTGTTTGAAATGTGACAATTGAAAGTAAGGTGGAGGCGATGATGATCTGTTAGAGAACAGGAAACAATTTAGAATTATGTGTCTCTTGACAAACTTGCAGGATATTGGCCTAATACATGGGGTTCACAGAAAAGTGTGTCTCTATCAAAAACAAAGTTTGAAGTAAGTGAAGGGCAATTACACCCCTCAAAATGCCCTTTGATTATTCTTCACCTTCGAACCCAAACAATACAATGAATTTGTTTGAAGTGCATTCAACACCTCTTAAACTGGCCTCTCTTACCTCATTTAACTATCTTTTCACCCTGCTCTTGCCATAAGACAAAGAAACACATCTAATATCACTAAGTACCGACTTTGTGACTTCAAATATTAATACTTCACGGTACTCCCATTTTAACAAAAGTTTAGTGATACTTGAAGGGCAATAGAAAATCTTGCCAGTCGTCAAAAAAGACCAATTATGAAAGTTCACATACAGTAATAATTGTCTTTTAACTGCTATTGAATCCATTAAAATGCCATCTTTCAATGGTGAAACTATTTGATAATATAATTAAGTTTGATTTCTTACTACATCAGAATTAATTATGGTGCTATCATTGAAAAAAAATTACATTACATCATGACATTAAATGAAAAAAATTCCAATCGGGGTTCTCAGAAAATTGGTCCCTTTTATAATTAAATCAGTGCGTCTGCTTCTTTCAAATAATTTCTGAAATCCATGGTTCATTATAAATTCTTGACAAAAATCATGACGGACATTTTTTTGTTGCAGCTTCATCATCTTTCATTCAGAGGTGCATGGGGTTGACGGTTTCATAAACTGCCTTGTGATGACTTTTTTTTTAAAGAGTTCTGTTCTTTCGTCTTCTTTTCTTCATTTAGCGGTAAGTTGAGTACTTTTATACCATCCCCAAAGCTCTTGGATTTTCTGTGTTGGAAAAGGGCAAAAAAGAAGGAGAGAAGTGTTAAAGAAAATGATTTGAATGATTGATACTGTATAAAGTGCAAAGTATGAAAAATTTGTTTTTATGGAAAATAGAATTCACATCATCTTCTGTCTTTTTAACTCTTGCTGGTGTCATGTATATGTGACTGATAGATATTTTCAATGACCCATTACTCTATCAAGAAGTATGTATGTAGTGATCACCGTATATCAATGTTTAATAGAGCATGAATCAACCTTACAAATAAACTTATAATATTATATACTATCATGATTTTTTGTGTGGAGAAAAGAAAGAGGGTTTAGTTCAGGATATTTCCTCACTTTAGCATTAATCTATATTAAAGATATTAGGAATGGAAAAATAAAGTGCTCAGAGGAGAGTCATCATTTCACAATAATTTGTCATGCATTACATTAAGTAAAATATGAGTATTTGGTACCATTTCAAAGAGTATTAAATTTCCTTCAACTTTTGAACACAATTTTGTTCAAAGATAAAGTTGAGCTCTGGTCATGCCATTGCATTGCGAAAGAAACGGTGTGGAATCGATCAGAAAAGTTGATCATGTAGCATATAAGTATTGGTGTGTACTGCAAGTGCAAATGATAAGAAATTTGACCCAGTCTTGGTTAAAATAACAAGCACTGTACA